>NDXZ01139022.1:0-13554 GCA_003055125.1 Paykullia maculata | reverse complement strand
CCGCATAAGTATGAAAGTCATTAATGTTAACGATACGCTCACGTACATTGTAGTGTCTGGGACTACGTTCTATTGATTGGGTATATAGCAAAATATAAGCAGCCAAGGAGAAAACATACATTGGATCTATTTTGGACATGTCCATTAAAACAAAAAATAAAATGGAGGCACGTTCTGCGGCTGGCTGATATTCTTGTCGAGCAGTATCGATTTCAATCTCAGTTACTTCAGCCGTACTAAGCGACTCTTTAACTAAAGTTGAGGTTTGTCTGGACTTTTGCAGTGTTGCAAAAAGTTCGTCATCCTCTAACAGAGAGCCCCGGCTTTCATTTAACAACCTCAGAATCTCATTATCCAAATCAATAAGTGTCCTCTTGTTACGTGCAATAGTCATTACCAGTTCATCTTTTTGCTCTTCTAGAGCAGGTTTTTCCTTGCGCACAACGATGCCCAGTAGTTGAGCCCTTAAACCATCCTGCTTTAAGGCGAAATTAACAATTGTAGTCTTTGAGGATATTTCTGGAGGGTAGTGAGGATTTGCTATTTTAGTGGTTAAATACAAGCGAAAACTATCATGGAAACTTAAAAATTTGTCATTAAATTTAATTAATTTCTGGCCACTTTGCAGTATGTAGCTCTTCTTTAGTATAGGATTAATGGCTTGATCGATGTGCTCTCCCACATTTTGCAATAAGACCGGATAGCCATTTTGTAAAGACGTCTCTAAAACCCTCAGATAATCCAACTGACCAAAGTCTATAGTTTTCACTTCATTACGCTCCTCAAGGTTTTTAATCCAGGTATTCGCTTGCATTTGGGGATCTATAATGAGAGGCCAACGACTACCTTTTGTAACAATCATGCCATTTTCTGTGCTAAAATCATCTGCCGGTAGACCCTGGATATTCCATTCTCTTACCGTTACGGCATCCGACAGAAATGCGGTAATTTTAAGGTCTTCGGTTGCAGGTATTTGTCTCTCTTTTATTAAATTTACCCATTTTTCTGACAAAATTTCCCTGTATTTCGTATCAAACGGGCCCAAATACGACACAAAGGCAATGGATATTAGACAATCGCCGGGAAGCCTTTCAAATTGACCATCTAAATTAGCAACTGTTTCAATCCAACGATCTCTCTCCCCGGCAAGAGATTCAACTAATATTATAGCTCTTTCCAGCTGTTTGCGCAATTTCTCTTCTCTGGCTCTCAGCTCATTTAACTGCTCTGTTTTTTCATTAAGTTGACGATAAAGTTCAGCAATCCTAGCATTTAACTCTTCTAACTTAGCTCTAGCCGCAGCCAAGAGTGCCTGTTTCTCAGCCAAAGAACGCATGGCATTATCCAGTTTCTCCTGTTTGGGGGCCACTATTCTATATACTTTGCCATAATTTTCTATAGCCAAAATCCATTGCATTAAAGATTTACAGGCCAGTGAAACTATTGCCACCTTATCCGGTTCCAGCTCAGGGTTTTTGGTGTATATTGCGATTTTTTTTAGAGTTTTGTCTGATATATTATCGCGATCGAAATTTTTTAAATCATTTAGGAACGTAGATTCACCCAATACCTTTTTGGCATTTTCCCAAGTTGGTTCCTTGCCTATTAAAATCAATACAGCCTCCATTACCTTTTCAATTTTTACGGGAGGTTTGGCATAGGATTTAACCTCGGCGACATCCTTTTTATTTAAAGCATCTAAAGCCTTAACAGCTGCTTCTATCATAGGCAAAACAACTTCTAAATCAGCTCTTGCGGTGGAAGCCAATTCCATGCAAATAATTTCATCTTTTTTTATTATAATTGCCTCGGAGTCTACCTTTATTTTTTGTTCGGTGGCTTCGGCTTTTTGAATTTCAATTATCGCTATGAATTCCTCGCATTCAACAGCCAAAATTTTTACTTGTTCGGAACTAACTTTCAGCTCTTCTGACATCACACTGACCTTTTCCTGAGTATCTGCTATTTTCGATAAACCATTTCTCAACTTGTTGGCACTGGAGGAAATTTCAAATCTTTTTTGTTCCAGCAGCTCTTTAAAGCCACCAACCAGCTGTAAGTAATTTAGAGAAGTTACATAATTTTGCCTCTTTACTTCCAGTAACATTAAATTTGATATTTCCATAACACCGGAGTGGATAACCGAGAAGCTATAAGCCACTTCCCGCTGCAAGGTACTTTCAGTACTCTCCACTAAGCTGTCTCTGTGTGTTTCCGTTTCTTTACCAGGTGGGGGGACATTAATTCTGAATCCCGATAAAAATTTGGCGGCCACTTCCAGCAAAGCATCCTGCGACCACAATCTAAACCAATTAGGAGTCGTGTTGTTTATGAGCGCCGGATATTGTCTTATATACGATCTGAATGTGTCCCCTATAGGACTCATGGCCAGGCCAATATGCATATTATCTCTTACATTTTGCATAAAAAAGTTATACATCGCCTCGGTTGTTAATTGAATATTTGCCTTTTTTGCCGGCCTTTCAAGTTCAGTTTTCAGTTCGTCAAACTCTTCTGCCTTAAACAGATTAATTTCGGCGGTACTTAACATATTATTGATAATTTCCAAAAATGTATCTTCCACCACCTGTTCACCACTAAATATGAATACAGTGGCTCTTTGTTTTATACCGGTCAGTTTGTATAGATTCTTTAAATCTTCCTTAAATTCTTGTGTCTTGTATTTCTTAGTTACTTCTATTTGAAACACTCCCATTTCCAAAATAAAGGCCGCCAGTTTAACTAAAACCTGGCGTCCTGAACCCCCTATACCAATATTTAATACATGACCTCTTGGCTGGGATATAACTCTAACGATTCTGACCACATGTTCGATGGCATCTTTAAAGAAAACTAATTGCATACGAGCCATTCCGGAATTGTTATATTCGATCAATTGATCGTTAATATAAATTCTCAGTTGATCATAAGACATGTCTTCGTAAAATCCCTGGGCACTCATGAACTCGCCAAAAATGGGCACAGCCTTATTGGGACACAGACTATGTAATGTTACTTCCATATATTTGCCTAATACTTCATTCATTTTATTTTGAAACCACGCTTGATCATTATCATCAACTAGGCGATCTGAGTAAACCCTAAAGCACTCATGAACCCAAAGCCTTAGAAATTGAGGTTTTTTTGTTTGCAGCTCTGAATTGCAGCGTAATAAACCCTGAAAAACTTTGGATATATCTCTTAGGTTGAATAAATAATGCGACTTATTTGGAGTGGGCAACATTTTATCAACAACATCTCTATAAAGATGTATCGATGCCTCGGTAACAGGCACCCATAGCTCACGAACTGCATTCGAAAATGTTTCCAATTTCTGCTTAATCATGGTGCCAAATATTCTTCTTATAATATCTTCTGTGGGAAAGGTCATATTGAGTGTGAAAAATCTACTCATAGTACGTGAAGAAATAACTTGTCTCCCTCCGCCGGGTGGACCCATCGCAGCCATAAGCAGCGTATTTAGGACATAAATTTTCTGTTGATTTCTGCGATTAAACCAATATTTATAATCAATCCACTGTCTAATCAATTCCAAGGGAGGCTGAGAACCATAAACATCTTTAGCGGGCATATTAAAGTCATCCATAAAACATATCATTTTCTTGCCACCAATCGGTACAAAATGAGTTTTTGTTCTCTTCTCAGTGCGGTTCTCTATCGACTCTTGCAGACCAGCAGCAGTAGTCTAGCATTTATTAAATACAAACATTAATTAACCATTTACTCGAGCAACAGCACTAATTTGGCCTTGAACTAAAATATGCTTGGCTGGCCCACGTTATCAAATAACAGTCTGTGGATAAAGTCTAAATTTATAAGAACAATTTATAATATTGTTGCCTAATCTGCTGAAAATACGATACAACCTTGATGAGTATATATAATTGTATTCGTGATATGAAATGTTTAATTTGTGAGTGTGCAAAATCGAGTCAAAAAAAATTAATTTTTAAGATCCATAAACGTGAGCCAGCCCTTGATATACATATGTATGTATATTAAATAATCATCATACCTGAGCCGATATATTTATTGAAAATACCGTATATTTTGTCTTATCACATGACTCCATAACACTGACAGCTGTAGATGATTTACCAGTACCCACATTACCTACCAGGAGTACTGGTCGTCCTTCTTGCAAAAGTTTTGAAACCAAATACTCGTAACGGACAGTATCTACCGTTGGAACAATTATTTTGTAAAAAGGAGCTCTGCAGCGAATTTAAGGATTAGATAAAAGCTTAATGGCTAAAGCAAATAAACTTATGGGTCTTACTCTTCATCATATTTCCAGATATCGGACAACTTATAACTCCATGGAATAAAAGTTTTTTGAACCGGATCAACATAGTAATCGTACACAGTATCTTTTATGGGAAAACTACTATCTAATTCACGTATATAAGCATCGATTCTATTACGACTGTCCTCATCTACGACAGCACATACCGACCAAATCATCGAGAATAAAAACCATAATTTTGACATTGTCTCCAAAAGCTCATCATTGCCAGTAACAATACCATTTTGTTTGGTGGCAAAACCTTCCAGTAAACTACACATTGATATGACAATGTTTAACTCATTGACCTGGACGATTTCTTTGCACTGGTAATGTTTAAAGTTTAAAATTTTATCAAGAAACTCATCAAAATAGACGGTTATTAGTTGGACATATTCTAATGGCTTTTGTTTGGCCAGCCATGACCTGACATAGGGCCGCCAACCCCAATCAAAGTAGTCATTATAAATCATACCACAGCGTGAGACTGTTGCTGGAGAGGCGACCGCCAGGTCAGCTACTTCGAATAGCAAGGAAACCTGGGCTGGCATGGTGATCCGTTCACTATTAACCAAAGTCAAAAGTTTGTTGTCATCCATCACTGAATTCATATTCTCGATCCACACCGCATCAACAGGTCCATCAAATAATATCCACTTTTGTGTAGGATCCTCATCGGCACATATAACACGCATTATCGAACTAAGCACACCATCTAGCCATTCTCCCGTTGCCAGGTTATATTCGCCATACAGTTCGGCCAAATTTAAAGCCTTTGGATTTATCGGATGAACAATCACCGCTGGCCAACCAGGTTTTCTATTTGCATTCATTCTTCCGAAAGCTCCTTGTAAACACTTCCAAGTTACTGACTTGGCCGTGTTAGTGTCACCAATAATCATGGAGGAATGTCGTGAATTTTTTGTCTCATGCAATTCTATGATCTTCTTAAGGGCTATAGGTATTAATTGTAAGCCATTCTCTTTAAGTTCATCTTCTATGGCATCTTTAAAATCGCTGTAATCAATTAGAGGAACATCAACTCCCGGAAAAATATCGGACATTATGCCATTGAACAGCGGCAAATCATTGGCGGTTAAACGTGCCACATTCATATCTCGCATGGCTAAGTAAACTACTTCTTCCTCAAAGACCCCAGGCAGTTGTCTTCTTTTGATTCCCGCATATCTTAATAAAGCCACCATCGAGCGCAAGCCAAAGTCATAGTGAAATTGCTTAGACAATTGCTGCTTGGCCAACTCATATAAAGTGTAAACTTTGCGTGCCAAACTTTTAGTATTGGTAAAACCATCAGAATAAAGACTATTCTCAGCTATAATGACATTATCCGGCACCATCATCGATATGGGACGAAACATGGACTTAAGGTTATCCGGTAGCTCTGTACGACCTGCATAGCCTGGATTCATGGTTATAAACAGACCTATTGTGGGTAGCAGCTTTATTACTTGACCCTCGAAAAAAAATTCAGTTTGTTTGGAAGATAAGGCCGAAATAATTGAAAGAATTTGTTGAGCCACCACCGACAACACTTCAATATTTATACGATTAAACTCATCAAAACATCCCCAAGCACCTGTCTGAGCTAGGCCCGAGAATTGTTTGCCTATGCTTTTGTAATCTAAGCCCTCTGAACAGTTGGTCACTATAACCCACATACCTAAAGCTTTTCCCAGATCTTTAACCGTTTCCGTTTTACCCGTACCAGCCGGTCCCTTAGGACTACCTCCCCTATACAAATGCAAAGCTGTTGTTAGAGTAATGTAGCATCGATCCGTTAAAGGTGTTATAACAAGTCTACCGGAATTTCCAAGATACTCATAGCCATACCAATGCTCGGTGTTTGTCTGTCTCACCACACACGTTTCAGATTCACGATGCCAATAAAATCTAAGCTGGGAAAACCATTCGAAATGGCCCACATCCTTGCAATTATTCTTGTACATGCGTTCTATAACATCACGACCATGTATTTCCACCGTTATAAGGGTACTGACTTTCTGTCGCATTATTTTTCCTAATTCCTTTCTGCTCAATTCTGAAAGCTTTCCCAGAATTTTACTTTGTTTACTTTTTAATTTCCTTAAAGGCTTCTTTTGGTTTACAGTTTTACAATGTATTAAACTGCGTGTACATTCTGTGGTCCATTGAATTAAACAAGTAGTGTTTGCTAATTGCCCTGGCCACATTGAAAGCCATTTTTCTCTGTTTGCCGTCAGTTTCTTCAGGGAGTTTCTAGTCAATTTTAACTGTTCGCGTAAAACAGCATACTTATAATCATCCACAACTTTAAGCCATTTCTCCGAAGGACCATCCACGTACAAGACACTCAGGAATGCTACATACTCGCCATCATAAGAGTACATGCCACTGGCTTGCCAGCGATTAAGAGTCTTACCCACTCTTTTAAGTTCTAGTTTAACCAGATTATCGAACATTTTCTTCAAGTGTATTTGAACTAAATCAGGTCTTTTGCTGTTGCCCAAAATCTCTAATAGATCATCATTTGAAACGAAATAAAAACGTGGAAACAATTGTCTTTTAGTTTCCAAATAAATTTCCAGAGCCCTTTGTATAGTCTCCAAACGTTCATCAATTTTTTGAAATTTGTTCAGTAAATAGGGAGGCTTTTTAAAATGTGTGGCCCTCAGAGCGGTTTTTGCATTAAACATTTTATCCATTATGGTTTTAAATTCATCGGTTATTATACTGAAACGTCTGGCTTCATTGGGCAATTGCTTGCGTATATCTTCTCCAAGGAATATATTTTCCAAGTACAACCATTGCCTTTGAACTACTAAGGCCTTCTCAATGGTTTCTGATATATAAGACAATGTTTTCTCCCAATAATCTACCACAACTGCAAAAGGTTCAACAAATCTAGTGGATTTCATGGAAGATATTTGTACCATATGCTCCTCTAGCAATTGGGTACATTCGTCGACACTTTTGATTTTATAAATGCCATCCCTATGCAATACCATTTCAAAGGGTTGCTTACGCCAAATGCTGGCTATATTCTTAATGCCATTTTCAATTTGTAACTCCATTGTGGCGGCATTCGAGATATCTTGTATATCTTCAGAAAATGCCTGAAAGTCCAGGTCTATAATTAATTCTAAAGTAAAGTTCTTTGAATTTTCATCGAAATCGCTAAAGCACAAAAGGGGGAAGAATTAAATATTGTTTGGTCCGCCATCTACATATGTACATATGTTGAACAGATAACAACAATACTTACACCTGCATTAAATTTCTAACTCTATCCCAATGTCTTCTACGCATACAGGGATTTTTCAGCGCCGTTATGAGAGGTAAGGTTCGCCGAAAACTATCAAGATTTTTTGTGGTAAAAACTAACATTTCCCAGCCGCGATTGTAGTACTTCTTATTAAGAGTATTAAACTCTTTGTACAACGAAAGAGCCGTATCCTCCATAATGTCAATATTTATTTTCCAAAAATTCCCCGAACGCCACTCATTCCAAGCATTTTGCCATTCTAAAATCAAATTCCAAATATTTTTAACGATTTTCAGTTCACTGTCTAGTTTTTTTAGATCCAAATTTTCTGGTTGATTAATATAAAATGTGTCCAAGTCATTTATTAAACTTCGTTCGAACTTTAAACAATCTTGTACTTTTCCTTCGATTATTCTTAAATACTTTAAGGCTGTTTTGGGATTTCTGTAAAGGAAGTTGGGCAAAGGAATAGAGGGGAAGATTTAATTTACAAAAAGAATAAGTGCAAAAATTACGTTTGTGCCGATGTAGGTAATTTAATCAAAAAGTCTCTTAAAAACTCTTGAATCATCAAACGGAATTTCTCCGCCTGTGCTAGTAAGCCTTGTTTAAATTCTTCTTTGGTAGTATCCAACATATCGCCAGCATCACCCAGCTTTTTTAAATAGTTTTCCCAAGTCGATTGGAGATTTGAAACCAAGAGCTTAATGGAATCAGATATTTCGATTTGATATTTATCCAAGATTTTGAATAAATCTAGTATTTGGGGAAATTCCTCTTGCTTCACAGGCACCTCTTTAATTAGGCGATTGAATAGGATTGTAGCCTCTCGGGCCTCTTTCAGCGTACGTGGCACAGTGGCTACACGTTTTTCATTACGTTTAACATAACGATAAACACCTGTTCAAAAATATACATAAATTCCAAAATTGGCTTAATTTCTTTAGTACTTACTTTTAATTCTCGATGAAGCCCGCTTGGTTAGCAGTTTAATATTTATTAGCTGCCACTTTTCTATTAAATCCAATATTGAATTCTTCAGCGCCGCTTGGTTCATCAACAGAAAATAAACACTGACTGCAGCATCATTGGCAGCGATAACGTCAGACTGTTGACTGTACTTGTGAATGATATCTTCAAATATTTTTGCCGTTTGTTCAGTTTCTTCAAGGCTTGTTATGAACTCATCCTCGCTCAGAGTCCAAATTCTATTGTAAATATCCCAATCTTGTATATATATCTCGAGTTCTCCTTTATTATATTCTATTTCAAGGGATATTTTATCTTGTGTTTCATTGATTATAGCATCGGACTTCATGAGCTGCTCAAAAGATGGATCAATAAGTTTTGCCGGTATATCCAGCTTGAAGCCAATACGTGCTACGTTTCTAAGACTATGTAGAATACGATCGTACATATTAAGAATGGCCTTCTCTATGGTTTCGAAGTCGGGATCTAGGGTAATTTTTTTATCTACAATATCTACCATCACAATTATTAATGGAGCCGGACTAATATCGCCTTCGGAACGCACTGAGGAATAGACATTTTCAAGGGAATTGCGCGCACAAATCAGTAAAGCTTCTGCCAACATTTTATCAAATTGTTTGACATAGTCATACCATTCAGCAGCCATCTAGAAATCGATATAAAATAATGGTCAGTAGTCATATTTTGGTAGAAGGAAAACTGCCTTACCTCTTCAATAACACTTTGAAATTCTTTGAATACAGCATATAACAGATCAATAATGGTATCATATAGATTCAATATATGATTGGTGGCTTTGCGATTAAACGCTGAAACATTTGCTTCAAATACCGACAACTCCGCTGCACCAGACAATCCAAATTTTAATAAAGGAGTATCACAAATTTGTTCACAAACTTTTCGTATATTCAAATTAGCTCTCTTGTATATATCCAAAGAATTTTGCAACTTAGCGGTGTGTTTGGTACAGTCTGCTATGTAGGCATCACTTAGCTCTCCACCCCAGGTCAATTTAAAAACGCCTGGAGCAATTTTACGGTCGCAGGCCTGTATCAAGGCCCGAAAGAGTTTGCGCTCATCTTCCGACAAGGCGGTCAATATGCGATTATAGTCCAGACACACTGTTATCACACTGTTGTAGACAAAATTTAGGGTATTGTACTTTTCGTAGAGTTTACGTATGGATCCGGGAATTAGAAAACCCAATTGTTCAAAATGTTGAGCCTGCTGGCATATATCTAGGACAGAACGATCGATGTTACATTCTAGCAGACCCTTTTTTATTTTGCTTCTGATAAGCAGAGTTCGCTCTAAACGTCCAAGTAAGTTTGTGCTGGTACAACTTTTGACCCAATCCTGAAAAGTGTTGCGCATTGCAAGTTGATAGTCTTTCTTTACAGATTCAAATTTGCTTAAGGCAACTGCTGCCTCGGGAACCGGGGGTAGCCAATGGGAACTCTTAAGCCGATCATGCAACCACTGCAGATGTTCCGTACTAATGCGATAGGCCACTGTTCGCGAAGCGTAATAGTTTAGCCAAGATTCATGAACCTTAACGCGATCCATTAGCATTTTGGAGCTGGCATTCATTTCGTCAACAAACATATTCCATACGTTGCTTACCATAGCCAGATAAGGTTTATATATAGTAGAACGATAGGAGTAGAAGAGTACGGCATGTAACACCTCCAAAGCCTCTTCGACATTGCAAACACTTTGGAAAGCATTCGACATTAGTCGCTGAATAGTTTCCTCAAAACTTTGTATGGTGCGTCGATACTTTAGAACCTCCACATACCAAGTATTTTTGTGAACATTCAAAATCAAATCTTTTGAATCCGTTCTCAATGAAGTTAATAACTGTAGAAATTGTTCCTCTACATTTTCTGCAGTTTTTTCAAAATCTGCTCCATTAGTGCCACCAAAACGTGGCCTGGGTATTGTCTCATCTTCATCTAAACGAGCAAACACAATCATGGACTCACAAATATCTATGAGATCATTTAAACGTTCAATAAAAGCATCAATATGATTAAAAATCATGGCATAGTCCAGATCCCATTCAGCACTTGGTGTCGTCTTTTCCAAATCGTGCGACATTATATCATAGATGGCCTTATACGAAAGGCAACAATCTATGGACATGTTGCACATTTTAATGCCAAATCTAGAATTGCCTTGCAATATCGTTTCCACATTAGTTTGTGATACACAATAACGTATAACTTGATTGCTGAGATTGCGAAAAATATTGGTAATCAGGTCACGGCGATTGTAAAATGGTGAATTAATCCAGACGTAACGTATGAAGTTAATAATGCGCGGCAAGAGACCCGGTACCTCGGCCGGACTTTTAGCACTTTCGATTTGGTTACAGGGCTCTATTAATAAATGCAGATATTTTATATTCGACTTGGCCTCCTCAACCTCCAAGCGACATTCGCTAATTAAAGCATCGATTTGTTTAATATAAACAGAGTGGGAAGATCTTAAAACATGAATTATTTTCTGAACATCCTCTTGATCCAATTGCGCCTCAATGCCATGTAAAACTTCAACTGGCAATAAAATTTAAAAAAAAATAAACAAATATTTTAATTTAATCCCTTTAAACATCGAATTGATTGTTGAAATACTTACATCTGTACATCCAAAATGCATACTCATCTTCCACAGTCACCAAATCGTGAGGCCCCACCAACACCTTATCGTTTAAGAGAGTTCTTATTTGATTTGACCAAAACACAACTATCGATTCCATATTTTTAACAAATTCTCTATCGTGATTTACATTTTCTCGCTCCATTTGTTTTACCACAAACGGTATGTATAACAGGGTCATGCCGGCCAATTTTGAATTTAAACTGGTGAGATATGACAGAAACTTATCCATGGCCTGACAAAATCTCGACTTGACATTCTCATTCCAATCGGTATAATTATTGAATACGGGAGCATAAACAAATTGCAGCACCTTTAGAAGGCAAAAATCAACATCCTCGTGGATGGTGCCAAAATTTACTTCATCATGGAATCCATCTACAGTGAAAATATGATTCACTGCACGACTAAAATACGAGAGATCGGACACGGGAGCGATGGGAAAGCCCAAGCAGGCCGTCAGCTTATTGGCATCGTAAAATATGGTTAGTAGGGGCTCGTTGACTTCAATTAGCCAACGCCTTATCAAATCCAGGGTGCTTTCTGACCAGTCTCGACGATCTAATGCAAAAAGCATTGTCATGCGCTGTATATATTCGACCAATTTATTCAACTCTTCATCCGAATATTTCGCCTGGGGTATTTCCACTACCGTTTGATCCAATTCCTTGACATTTGTTTCTTCTATAAAAAAAATCAAAAGGAAATATTATTGCAAATCTGTTTAACCACCTTCGATCAAAGTCCAAATATTTTTTTAAAGAGAAAAAAATTCTTGGGTCTTAATTATTTCGAAAGAGAAATTTTTTTCTTTTCATTTTTTTAAAATATATTTCTAAACGGGAAAAAAGTGATGAGAAAATTAATCTTACCTTCTTCATCCGTAGAAATTAAACTTTCTACATCTAGACCAACATTTTTTTCGGTCTTTGCTTCAGCCATATTTTTTTAGATATAAAAAGTTTGAAGTGAAAATTTTTCAATACTTTTCGAATGAAAATTTATAACATTTGTGTCAAGTACAATTAGGTGTAACCAAATTTGTTAAAATAAATAAATTGTTTGTCGATAAACAAATTTCGAAACAAACATGTGGCCATAGCAACAAAAATATCTACAGTTGAGTTTACTTATAACGAATACATTTACAAATTATTTAATAAATAAATACATATTTATGTGTAAATGTTAGGGATAAAGGGATAAAAAAAAATTTTTAAATTTTTCGTTAACAAATTTTCTTTTAAACACACTGGAATAGGGATTTATAATAATACAAAATACATGCATATGTTTAAAGTCATCTAAAAGCCCTACAGATAAGTACATTACAAAGTAATAATTCATAAAATTAAGAATAAATCTTTTACTTCTAGATGGAGGGGGCAAATTTTTAACACCCTCTCTTATATCCTATTTTCAAAAAAAAAAAATCAATCATTATAAAATGTAATAATAATTATCTAAAAGGTAATTACATCTCTTTAAAAAAATAAACTTAAGAAATGTTTTCCCTGTTTTAAATTAAAATATAAACAACATGAGTTCATAACCTAACTTTGTTGAGTAAAACTCATTTTCAAGACAACATTCACCATAACGTTTCACAAAAATTGTAATAAATATAATATATTTTTTTAATAATCAATATAAAAAATAAAATTCATAAAAATAGAATTTAATAAAGACAATCAATCAATCAATCAATCACATAATAAATAAATCATTGACTTAAAACTAATGTACAAAATGGCCGTTATTTTTATTTTTTAATTTTAATTTATCCCCTGGTAGAGCTGCCAAATCTTGGCTGTCATTGAAGCAAAGACAGACATCAGAACTTGATGCTAAATTGGGAACATCGGAACTGGAAAAACTATTCGGCTCTTCCAATGTTATGCATTTCACTTTTGGCGGACACTTGATGACAACCAAAGCATTTCCCTCATCATCGAACATACACATATCGTTGTTGTTATCCCGAAAGCATCTCTTTAAATTTGTGGCCATTAGGTATTTGGTCAAACAGCAAATTATTATCTTAAGGTCGCAATAAAAAGGAAAGAAAATAATTTAAATAAAAATTCTTAGCAAAAACATTTTCTTTATAAAAACATTTCAATAGAAAAGAATTTTTAAATTCTTGAAATAGAGAATTAAAAACTTTATCAAAAAAGAATTTAGGCAAATTTACTTTATAAGGAACATTTTTTCGGACCTTTTTAAAGACAGAATTTGTAGGACATTTTCTACAAATAAAGAATTTATTACAATTTTTCTAATAATAAGAAATGTTTATTTAAACTTTACAAAAGAAAGTTTGTGTTACTTTGCG
>NDXZ01139020.1:0-11423 GCA_003055125.1 Paykullia maculata | reverse complement strand
AAGACAATAAAATATGTCTTTTAAATCTAAAATATCTTTAATTCTACAACGTTTTTTGCTTCTCCTATAAAACAATAAAAAGTGTTGTTACGCCCTTTTGCATATTAGGTGACGATATATATATATATATAATAATAAATAAAATGGATTAACTGAAGAGCATGGGAATATGACCTTTCAAGTTACAGGTTCTAAAAAATCATGTGTCAGAAAAAATACAAAAAGCTCGACATAACTTTGACCACAGCCACTTGGGTTTGACTCCACAGCAATGGAAAAACGTTTTGTGATCTAAAAAAATTAAATTAAATTTTCGGTAATCGGATAACCATAGATTAAAAAGTTAAATCTAAGATATACGACAGCCACTGTAAAACACAATTGCGGATACATAATGGTATGGGGATGTTTTTCGGAGCATGGGATTGATATAATTCATTGCGTCGTTGTGTTTGACGTTACAACTTTTATTTTAATTCCTACAAATGAAATCTATAATGTTTTAATTTTAAGAGTTTCGTTAATATTTTATTGTAATTTAAGCTGAAAAAATTATTATTTATTTTCTGAACTGATTAGACTTACACGAGTGTGTGGACAGCTTGATATCAGCCTGTGCATTTTTGCATTTAGAATTCTGTTTTTTTTTTATGGAAATAAAAATGTATGCTTTTAAAATCAATTCTGGCAATAATTTAAAAAATACTTTTATCTTGTTTTCCGTGATGAGTTTAATATTGTATTGGAAAATCTCAAAGTATTTAATAAAAATAAAAAAACAATAACAGAAAGAAGGTTTTCAAAAGTATAAATATTTTTTTAAGTAAAAGTTATTAAAATATAATTCGGAGCATACGATTTGATTTCTGAATAAATTAAATACATACTATGTATGTATGTATATGTACATATGTTAAAAAAAGTTATGAATATAAAAAAAATATGTTGCCTGTTTTTGAAAATATATTTCTTGTTATTTTCTTATTGTTATTGGGGTTATTGGTGTTGCTGTCAAGTTCCATAATCATTTTAAGCTGAAACCACTTGGTAATATCAATAACAGCAGGCAGACACGTTAATTCGGTTAAATCTTTCTCCTTTCTGCAATAATATTTTTGGTTTACCCCCAGAGAAATAAAACTAATCTCATATTATTTGTTTTTGTTATTATTATTCCTAAGACTAATAAATATGCCTTTATTGAGTTTAATGTTATCCAGGGATATACATACATACATACATATGCCATCCCCTCCAACCATCAGAATAATATTTACATATTAAAATGAACATCAGTATTTGATACGAAAACAATGGCTTTGAAGATTCATTGGAAAATTTCATGTTTTTTTTTTGTTGCATATTGAATGGCAGAATCTAAATAATCGCGTTACGTTTTTCTTTGTTTAGTTTAGAAAAGAAAATAAATAATCAAAAAAGCAAACAACGAAAATGGTAAGTGACACATCATGTGACATATTCATTGAAACGGAAAATCAAATAAGTCCGTAAGGCAGACCGCATTAAAAAAAAATATATTATGAATACAAAATGGAGAAAAAAAACATAACAAAATATTTGTTTTATTTGTTGACACTAAAAATTTATGTAATTTAAGATGTTTTCAGCTTAAAACATTTAAATAAATGGTTGAAATTTAATTTATTTTTACGACTCAATGAAGCGGTCGGACCACAATTTGTTTAAAAAAAACATTAAAAAGACATTGTAAAAAGTGAAAATTATCTATAAATTACCTGTAATTAAAATATTAATTTTAAACATTTTTATATATAAAAGAAAACAATTAACTAAATGTTTTTGTTTTTAGTAAATAAAAAGTACTTCTTATAGGAGGGAATAAGATAGAGAGAGAGAGAGAGAGAGAGAGTATTTAACGCTTATTACACTGGTTAACACAAATGTTGACTCCTAGGACTTTTAGTTTTGGCTTTAAAAAATAAATTTGTTTTATGAAGTAATGTTTAAAATCAAAGTAATATTTTTGTATCAGTTTTAGTTCAGAAAGAAAAATTTTGTCACTAAACTATTTCTCTCCTTTAGAATTAAATACACAAAATTAAATCAGCTGATTGAAATTGACTGAAATTATTGTTAAAACTAAATTAATGTTTCGTTAATTTTCAATGAACACTGGCGCGATTGTATAACAATTTTTATTATGTTTTAAAGTTTTGTTTTTGGTTTTTTTGCTAGTGGTTGTGAAGAGTTACTTACGATTTCATTTTTAATATACATACACACATGTACATATTATTTAATTTAAAATTCCTTACAATATTACTTAAGATAGCTTCACACTGTTTTACAAGTCGTTAGATTTTCATTAGTTTTTGTAAAAGCAAAATGAAATAATTTTTGTTCTGATTGTCATAAAATCAAATAGAAAATTTTTTTCATTACATTTTATGTCTACACTACACTTTAAATAAAACACAACCCTGATAAGCTAGCTTTACACATATTTTATCCTTTTAACACAAATAAATTCTTGCAACCAAAAAAACTCTTTATTAAATTGAATGAATAACAAAAAACATTAGAATAAAATGAAAATTCATACAGGGATATAAGATGACAAAAATTGAGAAACAAATTGAGCATAAATCTTAAAACTATGAAAAAGGGACAACAAAATGTGCATTAAAAGACAATGAAAATATTGAACAAAAGTTACTGACCGGGATGGCAAATCAAATTTTTAAAATTTTTTTATTCACATTATTTGTTTTGTTGTAAATAAATCAAAAGGTTTTAAGGTTGTACGCAGTTTGACTGTTAAAGTTTTTGGTTTGATCCATATGAATCTGGAAATTTTTGTTTGATGTTTTCTTTTCGGGAATTTTAAATACATTTTTGCCATTTTGTGAAACAAAACAAAATTTAAAAATCTATAAAAATTTAGTTGTTCTTTTTCCTGCCACATATAAATTCTTTGTTTGTCTCTACTGGAATCTCTCGGTTTTTTCACAACATTCCATTCTCTGAGTACTGTTGTTCTATTATTAACATATGAGAGTCATAAAAAGAAATTGATATTAAATGGAAAATAAGAAACAATTTGCAAAAAATTCTTGCTGATGTGTGTGTGTGTGTATGTATGTACTTGTTAAATACAATAAAACCCATGTGCATGGTTGAGCATAAAAATTCAAATCGTTTTAATGTGACCATAAGAATCTGAATTTAAATATTTTTTTATTATAATACGATTTCAAAAGTCAAGCTGTCCGAGGGACACACACATCATAACTTTAAAAAAAATAAATTTTGTTATTTCCGTACCATTGAATAAACTCAATTCCATTGCTACATTTGATATTAGGGTATCAAATATATCCTTAAAATGCTACTTGCCATACTTTTGTTTACAAATATTTTTCAAATATATAAATTTGTGTTTGCAAGTAAAAAAAACTTTGTGTTAATATTCAAAGCAGAGATAATGGAAATATTTTTGTTTTAGAAAATAAATAAATGCATTTTTAGAATGAATTTTATCATTTATTCATAAGAACAAATTATGCTTCAAGGAATTGAATTATTTTCAAAGGACAACATTAACACGACAGTTAGAATAAAAGGTTAAATTGTGAAAGCTTTAAATAAAATTCAAAAAATTATTTTTAATGCAAAAATTGTTTAGTCTTTTAAAAAAGCTGGAAAATTAAAATATCAAATAAAATATTGTGCATAAGAAACAAATTTAAAATATATTTTAAGTTTATTTGCAAATAAATACTAGAAACAACAATTTTTTTAACAGATAATTAATGTTTCTTTTACATGGTATAAATTTAAAGAAATAATAACTTATTCACTTATTGAAAAATGCTTTAATTCTTCATTTATAGAAAAAAAATGTTAAGAAATTTTGTGACAAGTTTCTGTTTATAAAAATTTGATTTTTTTGGAAATTCTTTTTTAATGAAAATGTTTTGAGAAACAGAATTTGAAAGCGCCTACAATTATATGGATGTATTTTTTCTTTGTACAAAAATATATATCTTAAGAAAAATTTAAAAAAAATATAAAATAGAACCAACACCAACTGTCTTAGCTTATGGCTAATGACCTATTTAAATTTAATAAGTTTTACGATTTAATAAAGTTATAAAACCAGCTATTAAGCTAGAGATCTATAATCATTGCAATTGTAAATGATTGCCATAACCGGGTTATTGTTAATGTAAATTTCAGACGAGCAGTTGTTTTTAAAGTATATAAGATTTGGCACAGCCGAATATATTATCATATTATTTCTTAGTTATTCGATGATCATGCTCCGTCATGAGAGTCAAAAATAGTTGTTGCTTGCCTTTTTTGGCTTAAATATTATTGAAGAACAATATAATTTAGTTGAATACAATTGAACGCAATTATGTTTAAGTAAACTGTTACTGCATATTATCTCTAAGTTTTCTGTAAAAACTAATTTTTTTTTATCGATTTTCTAGTTATAAAAATTTTGCAAAAAATCTTTATTTCCACAATTTTTATTTTTAAAAATCGTTTGATAAAGGAACCATTTATTTTCATTCTTTGCGAAAGCGTAAACGAATTGCGTGATAAGAAAACCATAAAATAAGAAACTTAAGTTTGCACTTTGGTTTAATGAGCTTCTTGGCTAAATGGAAAAGTTTTTTTTGTTAAATAATAATATTGTTGTTGTCTGCTTCATTGCGTTTTGTTGTATTTTTATTAGTTTTTAAAAAGTTTCTGGTTATCTTTTTTTACGAAATGCAATTTCTGGTTTTTTCATGCAAAAAAGTATTTTTAAAGAAAGTGGGAGTTAACCAGGAAACACATGTTTTGTAAAAGTTTCTGCTGCTTAAGTGCGATACACTTAGAAAAATTTTTTAAACTATAATAATACTTTTGGTTTTTAAATCTATTAAAGACATTATTAAAAAACACTTGAACATATTTTTTTTTGACAATTTTTTTTAGAAGTTAAAGTAAAAGTAAAGAAATAAAATGTTTACCCCCATATTCATAAACAACTTTTAAGTTTACTGAAGGTTTATTGGACAAATTTTGTATGAAATTTTCATTCAATAAAATTAAAAATTCCTTATGAATATGGGGGTATAAATTTTATTTCTTTACTTTTACATAAACTTCTAAAAAAATAGTAAAAAAAAAATAAAAAAAATATGTTCAAGTGTTTTTAATAATGTTTAAGTTCACATAAAACCCTTTCTTTCACACCACTTTATTTGTTTATTTCCATGTTATATTGTTGCTGTTTTTTTCTATTTCTTGTTTATTCTCTTTAGCTACATGGATTGGCTTTTTTCCCTTATTCGTTAACAACAGTTGTTGTTGTCAAGGCTAATGTTTCTAGTTGTTATTGTATTGTATGATTTATGTCAATGATGTGCATGTTCTTGTCTTAAATTTGATTAATTGTTGCCTCTAGGATATTTAAGACTTATTTTTCTGTTTTTCTTTGAACAAAAGGGCCAAACAGAATAATAAAGAATAAAAGTTTTTAAAAAGTCAGTATCGGCGTTTAAGGGGGTTAAGCATTTATTTTAGAGATGGGTAACAAAAAAATTATTTTAATTACACTCAAATTGTAAAGTATATGAATGAATCCCTTATAAGAATTAATATTTTTAAACCTTAAATTTAAAGTTAATTACATATATAAAGCAGAAGTTTTAAAAAAGTTTTTTGGTTAGCTTAATGTAATTGATATTAAGTAGATATGAAATCTAAAAAACTTCCTTTATTTAAATAAAATATAAAAATAATAAAAAAAAAATTAGAAGTTTCCTTTATAAAATATGTATTAAGATTTATTTCTCATAAACATTACTTTCAAAAACGTTTGTATTAACCTTATTTGAAAAGTTTGCCCATGACTGATTTTTTTAATAAATATTTTTGAAAAAAAACTTTTTATCCTTTTTTAATTATCCTTTTTTAAAAAGAATGATATTAATTATTTATTAAAAATAGCACAAGAAGGATAAGATTTTAATGATAAATTGCTTTTGTTTTATTATACAAATAAGATTATAAAAGTTTTATGAACCAAAAAACAACAAAAAATTTATTAAATTATAATTTTCATGTAAAAAACAATGCGAACCCAAAATCAGTAATTTATCATCCTAATGATTTTCAAAAAGGAAAAAAAGAAAAATAAATTATAAATAAATTTTAAACTTCTTTATTAAAAAGAAATATTTTCAAAAATTTGTTATTAAGAAAACTTTATACATTTTTGCCTTTTTTTTAGGCTAACAACCACTGATCCGCATAAATGCTGTAAAATACCAGAGTTAATATATCAGGTCATTTTATTTGTATGTTAAGTAGGGTTTAGTACAACCCAACAGAAAATAATTTAAACAAACTAAGATAAGAACATTGAATATATCAATGCACACAAAAATTTCTCTCTACAGTAAGGTTTTCGTAATTAAAGCAACCTTGTTTAAAGCATTAATTTAATTTTTTAGTTGCAAAAAACATTTAAAAGGTTAATTAAAATATTTTTTGATTTTAAAAAAATTTTATTTACGAAAAAATAATTGTTCAATGATGACTGTTAATCACTTTAACCTTTTAATTTTTCGAGAAATATTTTTATTTTATATTTTTTAATTTATAAAATCAAATGTTATTGGTTCAGCATAAAAGAGCTTGTGATAACGTTTAAATCTCAGATCGCTTTATTTAACGGCGTGATTAATATTAGATTTAACGAAGAAATAAACAGCGATGCCTTTTTCATTCTTAAATCTTCAAAAAATGTTATCCTTAAAAATCTTTATATAATAAACTTTACAATAGCGTTTGTTATAATAAATTACTACTTTGAAGAAAAATTTTAACCATATACAGCTTTTAAAAATTAAAAAAGTTACCACTTAAAAGTACAAAATATTAGCGAAAATGAAATAAAAGAGTAAAATCACTTAAAAGATATTTTAAAATTAGTTGAACAATAACAGTAATTTTCTTAATTTCTCTTATTAATTTAATTTTCAGAAAATTAAAGCGAACATTTTAGATGTGTCTATTAAAATTTAGCTTTTGCTTATTAAACCCCTTAATTTTAGGAGGGTTGAAAATACCAAAATAACGCTGCCACTACGATTTTCATGCTAAACGCAAGAAACGAAAATAATTTTATTTAAGACTAATAGTAAGAAAAACATAAACTTATAAAGAAAAATAATTTTTTAATAACGAGTAGTAAACAATTGAACTTAACTAATTAAATAATTTACACATGATTTTTAATTGGTTTTGTTGTATTCTTTGCATATTTAAATTTTTTCGTTTCGTAAAAATTTTCTTCTCTTTTAAACAATTTATTTATAATATTTTTAAACGCAATTCATCCTTTAATATAGTTTATATTATATAGTTTTTAAACATATTATGAAGTTTTCCTTTATACGAATACATTCGGTTTTATTTTCATACTGGGTGTATGATTAATATTTTTACAAGATTTGTTGTCAAATAAATATCACTCATACGTTAAGTGTGAAAATAATTTTTTTTAACAAAAAAAATTTCAAAAATTCGCCCGGACAACATTTTTTTGACTGAGAGTTTTCTGCAGCACGATTCATTCATTTTGAAAAACTTGTCCGGAAAATCAAAGCTACCACATGAAATTCATACATACATACGTAAACACGGCATATTAAATTTGAATTTATTTTATATTTTGCTACCCGATTTGACAACTAAATTCAACTTCGTATGAAAAAATTTAAGCTAGTGGCAACTCAGTTCAATTTTGTCTGGAAAAAAATTAAAATTAAACCAATTCAAACTGAGAGTTGTTTGGAAAAAACTATTTGTCTCTTTAAAAAAGAGAGACGTCAAAGTCAATATAAAAAAATTGTCCAGACCAAATTTATGACTTGACACAATGAGTGAATCCACCTTAAAAGTTATTGGATTTTATGTTCGAAAATGTTTTCTTATCGGTCGCATTTTTATTATTAAAAAAAATTGATAGCAACTTACAATATGAGGTGACATTAGGGGATTTTTTTATATTTTAAAAATATAATACACATAAAGCGTTTTGTATAAGAGGGAATTAGAATTGTTGGGTTCTTTGTTCACAAAGTGCATTGAATATCGCTTATATATATAAAAAACGCTATAGCTAAAACCATTTTTAAGATTTAGATACCATTTTTAACTAGATTTAAACTAAACGTTATTTTAAAATCCTTTAAAGCGTAATTACACTATTAAACAAGTTAGAGTGCTATGTTTGGCTGTGCCAAATCTTATATATCCTTCACCATATGTAGCCCATTTGGGCCAAATGGTTCAATTTTTTTCAAATATATCTGTGGTTTATCTCAAAGCTGCAGTCGCAAAGCTGCAAATAAGCAGTCGTCTTTTTTTTTGATTATATCTTAGCCGTTTATTATTAGATTTTGCCAGTTTTCAACACCAAATTTTTCGAAAGTATTTCCAAAAGTTTGATACCTTATACAAGTCTAAGTGACCTATGGCAGCTGCGAAAACTTGATTTTAACCCACACACGGACAGACGGACATAGCTAAATCGACTTCCCTATATACAAGGATTTAGAATATAGATTATAGGGTTGCAAATGAATATTGTAGAAATCAAAAATGGAATGACAAACCTACATATAACATTGCCACATGTATGAAGGGTATAAACAAGTCATTCAGTTAGGTCTAACAGGTTGAATTTTTTAAAAACCAACTACCTTTTTAATTTACCCTTTCGTTAACAGCAAAAACGTTATGTCGAATCTGTAGAAGATTTAGTTTGAGGCACAAAAGCAATATGAAATATAAAATCATAGCAATGACGGTTTGATTTTAGAACAAATGGCATAAGTTAATTAAAAAGCTTCTAGAATCAATTCAAATTTAATGCAGCTAATTTCCTGTTATCAGCTTTATTTTTTAAGAGCATCTTTAAAAATTCTTTTGAATTAGTAATAAAACAATGTTTGTTTTAAACAGTTCAATTGTAAAAACCTTAAGTGAAAATGCTTGTTTGTTTATTTCATAAATATTAAATAATTTTCAGGAACTTCTTATTTAGAGAAAAAGATTGTTAAAGCAAATTACAATATAATTCCAACCAAAGTGGTATTTACTTAAAAACAAATTTAAAGCAAAAATATTATTTTTATATAATGTAGAATTTTTTTCTTTGTTTTTAAAAATCAATTTTAGGTTACTTATATTTAATATCTTTTTTAAATTTGTTTAACTTGAAATTATCGCTTAAAGTCTTTATTTTTAATTGGGATAAGAATTAAAAATACATTACTTGGCTGTTATTATAGAAATAATTGATTCTTTTTTAGTTAAGTTTAAGCTGAGACTGTACAGCTTATATTGCAATTCATATTTATTAAATCTGTAAAACATCCAGCATTAAAATTTCTACACAACTTTTACTTTTTCTTCTCCTATTAGCTCTGTCTTAAAAAATAAAAATTCTCTTTTATTATTTTTCTGGGAATAATTGATGAATAATGAAACAATTACTCTTCAATCAAATGCATTTCTAGCAGTTGGACTTAACAACTATATTATTACTAAAATAAAACAAAATAACATCGTTGAACAGAAACTGGAAATTCATAGAAATCAAATTATTATAAGACATATGTATATTAAATTATTATATGATGTAAATTTTTGTTACAAATTTCTTTAAAGTTTATAAATAAAAATTATTTTATTTTGTGTTTTAAAATAAATAAATAAATTTATTAACTTTCCATCAGATATAAAATATTACAAGATTTTTTTAAAGTAAAAATTCAAACATTTAGATACAAAGTTAACATTTTCATTAAAAACAGCAACTCATCTTACAGTTTGTTAAAAAACAGTTGCCATTAAAAAATCAATACATGGTTAAGTCCCAAATGAAATAACCGAATTAAATAAAATTATATTAAAAAACCATTACTTTCAATGTCACATAATTTTATATTTATGGCAATAAATTCATTTGTAGTACATTAGGAGATCCAGGAAAAAATTTATACACATTTTAAATTTTAAAAGCTTTTAACACGCAGTACCGTAAGCTTTATTCGGTAATAGCAGAAAACTAATTTTAAAAAAATGTACAGATGTACGTTCAAATTTTAATAAAATAAAGCAGTTGGAAAAACTTAAATTATGATTAAGTTTTTCTTTATAATACAAAATTATATTAATGAATTTTAAAAAGTGTTTTTTTTTATTAAAGCTCAAACGAGAATCAAACTTTATATGAAGGTTTAATTATTTTTCATTTTGATGAAAAAAATGAACTCCAAAGCTTTACAAGTTTTTCTCTGTGAATCTGTTACTTTTCTCTGTTTATTTAGAGCCATCTTACTAATACACCTATGTTCGAAAGGAAACTCTCCTCTTAATATATGGGGATTTTAATATTTCATCAACTGTCAGTCAATGTGTCGTTAGGAAAAATTTTGTTTAATTGCGTTTAATGTATATTTTTAATGTATATTAAGAACATTTTAAATAAAAATTACAAACAGTAATGGATAATATCAAAATGCTAAAACACATAACTACATAGGCGGCCTTTACCAGTAAAGTGAAAGAAGCTTTTTATTCGATCTATTGGCGCATACACTTTACGTAGCATTCTTGTTCCGAAAAAAAATTTAAATTAGTTCTTTCAATTAATAAAATAATGATAAATTAAAAAAACTTAAGCAGATCCTACTTAAGTCCACTAAAATAATTTCGCTTTGGTGGCTCCATGTTTATAGACAGTAATGTAACTAAAGCATATTTATTTTAATGTATAAATTATTTAAATATTTTTTTTTGTGCGTTAATGTTCGGTGGCTAGATACAACATGGAAGAATGTTAAGTAAACATTAGTAAACGGAAGAATATTTGCTGTTCTTGATTGCGTCATACACGATAATTCTTTTGCATATAAAAAAATTAAAAGGATTCAACGTTAAATAAAATCGGCAACATGCTGGCATAAAAAGTAATTTAAATCGTAGTGAATCAGATAATCGAATATGTTTTATTTACATGTTTGAGTAAACGAGTGTTGACGTTCAAACAAAATTAAATTTTAGTTAATTTATTTGTCCTAAAAAAACAATACTTTGATACTGTTTCGTCTCTCTTTTTCTCTTTTCCTTTCTCCCTCATTGTAGAGGCAAAGGAACAAACAATCGAATTGATTAATGCGACCGAAAACACATGGCTTGATTGATGGATTTAAAATCAACAACAAATATATGTGCTTTTAAAGGGGGTTCATTGCTTATGAGTTCTTTTGCCGCGTCCTGAAACACGTGTGTATGCCCATTACAATGTTAATACATTCAGACATCAATGCCTGTGTTAATGTACATATGTATGTGCATAAGTATGTACT
>NDXZ01139003.1:0-12347 GCA_003055125.1 Paykullia maculata | reverse complement strand
GCGGTAGCACGCCCCTTGATCCGATATTCGCAATTTTTTATTTATGCAATCTTCCAAAAGACTTAAAAGGTACAGTATAGTATATACGGGGTATTTCCTTTGACATTTCTAAACCATTTTTTCGAACTTGTTTATTAGAAAATTTATTGGCATTGCGATCTTCGGCTTATAATAGGTTTTTTGTTATAATAACAAACTCTTGAATATCTGTTTTTAAAAGTCAATTTCAAATTGAAAACACATTGGAATGGAGCATTTGAGTGTCACAGCCCTTACGCGAAAAGAAAAATATTAACTGCATCTTAAAAATAAAAATAATAACAACAAAAAAACTTTTCATTATTTTTCAAGATTTTCTTGCTTTTATTTACTTTACAATTATATAAATTTTCTTATATTTTCGCACTTAAAATTAAAAAAAAATGTATAGAAAATTACTTAAATTTGGCATAAAAAAACTTAAGTTTATTAAAGAAAAAAAAAACATTTTGACAAAATAAACTAACATGAAAGATTAAACACTAGCTTAACTTGTTTTTGAGATTAGGTTTTTTTTCAAATTTCGATAAAAAGGTAAATAATAAAAAGTTTTGTACATAATTTTCAAGCCAAATAAATAGCCTCAAAATAAATTTGGGTTAAGAAAATAAAACCAAAATAGAATTTTAAGTTTTTAAATTAAACATTTAAATAATACTTAAATTATTACAAAAATAAACTCTTGACAAAAATTACATTTCGTTATTAAGTTGTTGGTAATATTGTGTGGATACAATAAGTTCGAACTTAAATCTCGAACAAAAGAATAAAAAATGTTTTAGAGTAAAATTGTGATGCAGTTGTATTCGATGGAATTTTGAAAATTGATTCAAAGTGCAAGAGAGAGATAGAGAGCGGGAGTCGTTAATATATAATTTGTGACTATAAATTTACGCCCATATTAATGTTTTTTTTTTTTAAATTTAAAAAATGTTAAACGATTTTGTTTTATATGAGTTTGGATGAATTTAAAATTTGATTAAAAAATAATGGAGTTAAGTAATATCTAAAAGGTTTTGAATTTAAAAAAAATTAAAACTTAACAAGAATACAACTGCAGAGGTTTGAGAGGATTTTTCTATAAAATGGACTTAGATTTAACCTAGATTAAGATGAAAAATTCAATGTTTATACTTTTATGAATGTATGTATGTATGTATATGTAAACTATATGTATGTGTTATGTATGGAAGGTTTATATTTATGATGTTGTATTGGATTTACAATGATGATTTAACTAAAGCACTTTGTAGGAATTTTCAATGGTTATAAAACTAAAGAATCTATTTTAAATTTATTTATTATAAAATATTTAGTGTAAAAGGAAATTTATACATATCCATGTATGTATGTAAGTATAAGGGTATAATAAGTAATCCATACATAAATGTTTTATGACATTTTATAGTTTTTCTGGTTGTGGTTGTAATAGTATATGTAAGTATATAAGACTGGTCTGTAGTTTGTTTGAATAAATGCGGGAATTTCGGCCTTTTGGAGTTTATAATTTTCTTAAATAACATATTAGTTAATACTAAAATAGATTTTTTTTTATAAATAAGTTACAAAAAAACAAACAAACAGAAACTAACTAGAAAATAAAAATATACAAACAAAAATAAATTAAGGATATATGTTTGTAGATACATATTAAGGATAGATTTTAGCTGTTCTTTTTAAATTTTTTTTATTTAAATGCCTTCAATTGGATTGGTTACGATTTAAAATTGTTTCTTTTTTGTGTTACAAAAAAGAATTTACAGCTATTTCAGATCGTTATAGCACTTTTAAAAAATATACATTTATTTTTGTATATGTATTTGTTTGTTACAACTTTATAATGTTGTTTAATATATTATCTTTATATCTTGCTCTATTGGCCTAAATATATGTTAAAATAATTAAAATTAATTAATTTCATTTTAATAAATTTATGTAAATTTTTTAACAGATAAAAAGAATTCCTTTGTTTTTGGTTTAACATTTTTTTCGAGCCAATTTGTTTTGTATTTTTAATAAATATTCTTTAAAGATTTTTATTCCATTTTTTTAAACTTTAGTTTGCTGTTAGTGTTACTGTCATTTTTGTTGGATTTTGTTTTGTATTTTTAAAATTTTATTTAAATGTTTTGGATTTTCACAAATTAATTCCTGACTTATCAAAATGTAGAAAAAAAATTTTAATTACATCACCAATTTTAGTCTTGCAAATAGCAAAAGTGCGAAGTTTTTTTTCAAACATAACTAGTTTCTCACTGACTATTCGCTTTCTTTGGCCAAGTGCCTGAATTCTGTTCTAAATTAATAAAGTGATAGTTTCTTTAAAAAAAAATTAATTATAAAATAAACTTAAAGAAAAAAATATGTTATTTCTTTAACGCTGTGAAAAACTAATTATTTAAACAAAAATTCTAAAAAACTAAAAATCAAAATTAGGGGTAAGAATTTTAAAATAAAAAAAAATGATCAGAAATATGACAATTGTAGTTTTATTTTTTTTATTGCTTATCATTTCTTATTATACACGCCAACAAAGGTAATTTTAAGCATTTTTGCACTTCTGCAAGTTTCAAACTGACTGACGTGAATACCCTAATTATATTTTTTATTTCTTTCAATATTTAAAACTAGTATAGTTTTTGCAAATTTTATTTAATATCTTTCTATGTATTGATTGAGATAAAAATAAAATTTTGTATTTTACATTTCAGAATAAACAAGCAAAATATACCTTTTATTTTATTACTATTTTTTAACAAAAAAATATTTGTGAAATAAATAAATAATTTACCATTTAATCGAAAAATGTTTGTATGTCGATGTTTACATTATTGCAATTAAACACTCAGAGAAATTAATGAAAAAAATGTATTCAAAAAAAGGTTTTCTAATCGACTTAGTTTAATTCTTTTTTCCGTTTTTTTTTGGACTAGATACAGGTTACAAAAAAAATTAATTAAACCTAACTTTTAACTATAACTTTTACATCAATGACACTCATTTATATATTTTTTTCAACTTTAGAATAGTTTCACTAATTTTTTTTTTTTTTTTGCAGAAACAAATGTATTCCCGTTCGTTGATGCAAACTTATCTGAAATTAAATTATGTTCATTGAAAAATTTGGTTTTAACTTTTTAACTGGCTTAAAGTCGTTTCAATGGCGCCGCCATGTAAATGAACATATACAGCTAATAATTATTAGTTTGTTTTATAAAACTAGTTGTTACAAATATAATAAATTGTTTTCTAAATAAAACAAAACGTTTTATAGATTTTATAATAGAACTTAAACAATTCCAAAATCTCACTTGTTTTCTTAGCAGCTCTTATAAAAATAAAATAATAAAAAAAATCAATAATGTTTATGACAAACAAGTTCGAAAATTGCCATTTTCGGTTTTAGTTCGAATTGAAATACTAGTTCCGCTAATACTTATATCGAAATATACATACATATGACACTTAGGACGAGATTTACAGTCAACCATTTGTAGATTAAAATGGTAGCCATTGTTTGACTAATACTTTATATTTACAGTGCTTTGTTTAACAAATCATTTTAATATGGGTAAAGAATGGTAACCCTATCAAATTATGTACCAAATTTCAAAATTGGTACATTGCTATAGCATATTTTAAGGCAACACGTATAAGCTGTTGCCCAACTAACAGTTAACCAATGACTTTTGGTGGCTTAACTAAAAGCCAACTAAGAGTAAACTAAGAGCTGCGAATAATGTATCCATAGCTTTACCATAGCTATTAGTAAACTAATGGCAGTGAATATGGGCATAAGATAATTATATATCGCTTTCAAATCCAACTCCGGGCACATTTGGAATTCATGGCAGCACCAAATAATAAAAGAAAATTGTTTTTTTTTTTAAAAATTGTTTAAGAGACTTGTCAATTAGAAATTATTCCTGCAAATTAAGTTTTGGAATTCACCCATATATTTAAGTAATTTGCTGATATTATTTAATTGAAAGATATAAAAAAAATACAAAGTAAAACAAAAACGATTAAGAA
Source organism: Paykullia maculata (assembly GCA_003055125.1). Taxonomy (NCBI): domain Eukaryota; kingdom Metazoa; phylum Arthropoda; class Insecta; order Diptera; family Rhinophoridae; genus Paykullia; species Paykullia maculata. The sequence goes on along the minus strand of NDXZ01139003.1, from coordinate 8,276 downwards.
ATACAGCTTTTAAAAATTCAAAAATGTTTTTAGTTCTCCCCCTAGAGATTTTAAAAATAGAGAAACATTAAAAAAATAACATAAACAATGGAAGTATACTTAAATAACTAACTTTAATTATTGTTAATTAAATTTGAAAACTTTATTTATTTTCAAAACTTTTGTTTCATGTGCTGCAAATAAAGTCACTTTTAATAATAAAAAAACTGCAAAATATGTTGATATTTCAATAGTACAAAGGCCCGAAAAAGAATGTTGTTATTATTGTTGTGTTAGTTATCAAGTATTGTGCTGCTGTAAATTCGCCTTAAAAATAGATTAAATTTCTCTGAGTGTAATGGGAGTTTTGTGTATGTAACTATTTTTGAAACTGTTGTGTCATGAAAAAGCTTTTATTTTTCCTTTTAAATTTTTATTGTTATTTTATTTATTTATTGTATTTTATTGTATTTTATTGATTCTTTTTTATTTTTTTCCTTTGTTTTTGTTAAAAGCAAATCATTATTATCAGTTTGATTTGTTACTTTATCAAAAAAGTTTTTTTTTATTTTAAATTTGTTTTTGTTTTTGTTTTTGTTTTTGTTTTTGTTTTTGTTTTTGTTTTTGTTTTTGTTTTTATTTTTATTTTTATTTATTTTATTTTATTCTATTCATTGTTTTCTAAATTTTGTAAAAAATTTGGTATTTGTTTTGTTAATTCATTTTCATTTATATATAATTTATTATATAATTAATTAATTTTGGTTTGAATATAGAATGTTTTTTTTTAATTTTTTAATTTAAAAAAAAAAGATGGCTTAGTTTTTATAAATATTTTTTGTTTCTTTTTCTCAGTGATTTGATAATATATGCATCAAAACATATACATACATATGTATATTGGCGTTGTTAATATTTTTGTTCTTATTGGTTTTTCTTTTCGTACATTTTGTAATAAATAAAAAGCAAGGAAACAAATAAAAAAAATTTCAGTTCCATAAAGAAGATAAGAGATAATAGTAAATAGAAAGTATTTAGAAGTAATAGAAGAAATTAGAAGAGAAAAATGATATAATTATATGCATAAAATGTAAAAAAAGGAGTTTGTTTCATATTTTTTGTGTTGTATGTAAATATTTATATGTGTGTGAGTGTGTATGTTTATATATATATAAAAAAAAGAACTTAAAGTATTATACCTAAATATTGAATATTTATAAACTTATCCTAATCCTGCACCTCTCGATAGGGCACCTCCGACGTCACCGAATACGATTCAAAATAATGATTTAAAAATTCAAACGTTGGTCTCTTCTCTGGCACTGCATCCCAACATTGCAACAATAGGTGATAAATATTATCGGGAAAATAATGATTTGTCGGCTTTGGCATGCGGAAACCACGCTCAATATTTTCGATGACTTCACGACTATGCATACCGGGATATGGCACTTGTCCGTATGTAAATAATTCCATCAGCAGTATACCATACGACCAGACATCGGATTTTATGGAAAATTTACCATAGATTATGGCCTCCGGTGCTGTCCACTTGACGGGGAAACGGGAACCCTGTTTCGGACAATACTCATCGTCCGCTATAACTCGGGCTAAGCCAAAATCACATATTTTTGCTACATTATTTTCGCCTATTAGAACATTACGAGCTGCCAAATCACGATGTATTAGTTGTTTCGATTCCAAATATTCCATACCGGAGGCAACTTGGGTGGCAATGTAGATGAGATCTTCAAAGTGTAAATAACGGCCATCGCCTTCACGTAAATAATCTAATAAGCTGCCTTTAGACATATACTCTTGAACAATATAAATCGGCTCTTCCTGTGTCGATTAAAAATTATAAAAGGTTAGGAGTGTTTTAGGAAACAGATATTTTAATTTAGAGAATTTATAAAACAACTATGTATGTATTTGAAAAAGGAGAATTTATCGCAAGTTTTTTTTTACAAATAAAAAATGAAATTAAAAGATTCAAACATCCTATAAAACTATAAAAACTGTATCGATTATAATTTTAAATATTTATGTTTTAAATACATATTCAACATATTTTCGATATTAAATGAATTTTTCTAAATACAATTGGGGGATTCACAAGCCACTAATATGTCCTGTCCTAAAAATTTAAAATGGTTTAAGTTAATTTTCATACTAAAAGTGTCCTAAAATAATATGACTCTGACTGCTATTGTTATTGTGCTGTCATAAACTATCCTTAGCCAAACAGTAAAAACAATAACAAAGAACTTAAACCATTTTAAATTTTTAGGACATAAGACAATATGTCCCCCAAATGTAAAAAGGTCTACGTATATAAAATAAATTTTTAATTTAAAAAATTTAATTTCAATATTTAGTTTAACTAAAGCTTAATTATTAAACTTTTACATGTTTATATATAATCGGTAATCATTTCATCTCATTTAATTCAAATGTTTGTAAAGTCACATTTCTAACCTTTATTTTTAAAATGTGTACGTTATATACAAAAAAAAATAATAATAAAAAAAAATTCTTCATACATATTTCTAAAAAGCTTAAATTGTAAAACTTTCTTTCGTAAACTAAGTTTACTTAACATTTAAGTACAATTAAACAATTTTAACGATTAAAATTCATACTTCCTACTACCCCACTTATCACCAACTTTATATACTACGGCTTAAAAGGGAAGAACACAAATAACATTTAAGAAAGAAAGCAAAAAAAAAACTATAACGAAGAAGAAAACAACTTGAACTTTAATAACAGTATAATAACAGTTTCATGCCACAATAGGTAGCAAGAAAAGTAGAAGTTAGTTCAACAGTTTAACTACCAAACAATTTAAGAAGAAAATAGAAAAACTAAAAATTTGTATAATACATACATACGTATAAATATTGTAAGAAAAAAAATAGATGATTTGTATTATGATTTGTTTTTGTTAGTATGTAATAGCACAAACCTGTGAACAAACCGCATAGAGTGCAACCAAACGATTATGACGAAACTTTTTCATTATGGCAGCCTCTTGCAAGAAGGCAGCTGTCGACATTGTGCCCTCACGTAGTGTTTTAACAGCGACATCAATGCTATTACGCCATTTACCATAAAACACTTCGCCAAAGTTGCCGCGACCCAATTTACGTATTAGTTGAATTTCTGATCGTGGTATTTCATATTTGTCACGCAACTCCGGTCCCAAATCCCACATTTGCGGTTGGGGCTTAGGACAAGGTCGTGACAGTATATGGCAGAGACCCAAAGCATTTTCTAAATAGAAGAACACAAACAAATAAACAAACATTAATTAAATGCATTTAAGATATGAAAAAGTGTCTCTATGAAAAGCAGTTGTGTTTTATATTCCAAAGAAAGTAAATGCAGACATAAAATATTTTAATTAAAAAACGTTTTAATTTTCTAGTTGTAATAGAAATAAAGATATGATATGTACAATAATTACATACATACATATGTAAGTTTGGAATTAAAATTATCATTATTTTAAAATTTCCTTTTTTTTAAATTTTTAAATAGTTTTTAAGATGTTCAATATTTTTAAAAATGCAAAAAAAAATTTGCAAAAACTCAAAAGTTTTTTTCTTTAAAATAGTTTTCAGCTTTAAAAAAAATTCGAACTTAAGTTCGAAATTTTCGAACATTGAAAAGCGTTATATTTTACTCCTTTGAAAACCCTGTGTTTTAAATTACACTTCGGTCGTGTCTTTTTGGGGCATTCTGCATATTAAAAAACATTATTTTCCAAATTTACAACTCAAAATCACTTTTAAAATATAAAAAAAAACGTTTACAACTTCTTAATTAAAAAAAAAGTATTTGCAACAGGATTTTAGATCTCTTTTAGGAAACTTTAGACAAAATAAACTAAGCAGAAACTTTTCAACTCCAAAAAAAAAAAAAAAAAATTATACACAACTTACTGCTATAGGCCATAACTAGAGCTTGTAGGGAGGGGAACGTTTGATTCGTAGCTATATAGTAGCCACCATTATCTAAGGGTTTTATGCGATAATGCTTAACGTGATAGCCACGACCATCTTCCCAGTCTTTGACCGATAATGAAAAGCCATTTGGATTGTGTTCTGAGGGTCTCACCAAAAATGTACCCCGAGGATTTTCTTCCGCCAGCAAAAGTTTGTCGGCCTCTTTACGCAAAACATTTTCAAAGAACCAACTGAAATGCGAATGAATACACACACATACAACAATATTAAAATTATCTTTATTCATATTAGTACAATTTGTACAGAGTAGACTACAACTTACTCTTCACTATTCACACTACGTTCTTCGGCAACAAAATTTAATGGTATCAAGCCCTCTTGTCGTGTATTCAAATTGACTACACGCCACCAATCCGATTCTGTATCATCGATGACTTCCATACGGTCGCCTTTCATAAAACTTAAATCAGACTCATCACGTGATTTATAATCGTATAAAGCCACAACGACACGTCGTTTAGGGATACCACCACCAGCAGCTGCCTGTACGCCGGCTGTAAATTAAATTTGTCAAAAAAAAGAAAGAAAAAAGAAGTAAAATTAATAAGGAAATTGGTTTAGAATTTACGTTTTAGGTTTTTCTTTTGCAATTTCAACGAACATATTCAAATAAGTTTGTCTTCTTAGTTAAAGGTAAAAAGAGCATTAAAATTGTGTCTGGCAGTCTGTTGGTAGATACATAAGTATATATAAATATATATATATTTTTCTTTTGCTAAGGGTTAAAATTAAATTACAGGTAATTGAAGGGAAGCAGACAGCGCAAAGAAAAGTGAATGCAATAGACATTTTTTTTTCAACTACAAACATATTTTAATAAGTTTTTAATATTCTGTACAAGTAAGAGTTTGAAAAAAACGTTTGTTTTAAATTATGAAATACACTTGTAGGATTTCGTTGCTAAAGTACATGGTAAAATATTTAATAACTGCGGATTATTTATTTTTTCTTTCCATTTTTAAGAACTTACTTTTTAGTTTTGTATACAAAGGTTTAGAAGGTTAAACTGTAGGGGTTAAACTGTAATAAAAAAAAGTTGAATGAAAAGTTTCCAAACCGATATGTATGTATATACTCTGGCTAATGATGAACAAAAAATTAAATAAATCTACACTTTCTAACGAACAAATCGATTTTAAACAAGTAAGAGCGCTATATTCGGCATGTTCGAAAGTTATAAAAAGTCTTAGAAAATTTAATACTTTTTATGAGATTAATTTAAGTTCGATTCCGTCTTATTGGGACCCTACAAGAAAAATTTAAGTAGTGTTATATATCATGATCTTGGTGGTCAATTAACGTTACTTCCGCGGGAGATAACCATAACGTTCATGCAGAGTTTTAAGTGCGGCGTTCGTTTAATGGTTAAAGTTAGCCGAAATCTACTTAAATAAGAAACGGCGTAATTTATAGCCATTAAATTTGATCTCCTGCGGGCCAAAATTTACCAATATAAAGTCTGCGAAATGCGGTTTAATTCTCCTTAATTTATTTATGGACGAAGGCGATAAGCACATTTTACTGTTTCGTTGAAGTACGAGTGTTGGCTTATTGCTAATCGCTGTTGAAGACTAATTTTTAAATAAAATTTTCATCACTTAAAAGTTTTGCTTAATAGTAATTTTTGCCATTATTGATGGAATAATAAACAATAAATATTTCATACAACAGTACTGCAACATGGATATTGACGCGCCGCTACTGGATCACCCTTTAGAAATTTTCCAAGACAAATCTTAATTTTTCATAGCAATTTCTACATAATTTTGTTCAACAATAATTATTTTTCACTGTAAACTATACTATTAATAATATTCTCAAATTTTATTTACTAGAATTTGTATGAATTTTGGTTAAAATAATATTTATGTTGAAGAATATCTTGAAATAAAATAAATCGGTGGTTAATTGTCAGCTTTAAGCAGACCGACTTGCATATCTGCAGTTGTAGAGTAATATATATTCGGTCGGCATGATAAAACGACACTAAAAGCTGCTAACAATAGGATCGGATCAAAGTTTAAATGGAATAAAACCAGCTGTTTTTAAGAATATAGCTTCTCTGCATTCTGTTGCATAGATCCACTAGTTAATGGTTACAATTACGGCGATTAGAAAACCTATTAAGAAAATTTCAACTGAAGTCATATAGCAAGATTTTGGTGGTCAATTATGTTACCGGGATTCAATCATAATGCAAAATTATTTTTGTATCGTTGCATATAGCGACGTCTTGCTAGAACCACATATGGTTAATGGTGGATAAACAATGTAGCTGTAAACTTTTCTATATATTTTTTGCATGCCAATTAAGATAATTGAATGCCGCCCGTCAGTACTTACAATTGCCCTTCATAACTCATGTGAACCAACATAACTTGGTTATCATTGTTTTGTAGTGACTTTACGGTGCCTTAGCAATGGCGTTTTAGAAATGCCGCCGTGCCGATATTCATCCCAAATAGTAACTTTTTTAAATGCATTGACACCTGGTAAGCCTCGTGTTAGCGGCTTCCCATATTCATATTGCAATTTTGCTTATTAACATACATAGTTGTTCATCTAAGAAGATGTTTTTTCCAAGAAAATTAAAAATTGTCTTTCAAGTGGTTCGCCAGTTGTTGGTTTTCGATACACATTAGAACGAAATAAATTTTGAAAATAAAATTATACAAAATCACTTTTAGTTAAATTGTTACCCGTAAAGTTCTGCCCTTTACAAATCAAACTGTTTCGGTTCTTGATTTAAACACAAACTGCAAATCAATCGAAATATTTTCAGTTTATTTTTATAATTCTCATAACTTAACTTACTATTAGATTAATATTTTATTTTGTTTGGATAAGATGGCAAATATTTTGTGCATGAAAAACTTTTAAAAGTTATAAACATACATATATACATACATATACACAAATACATCCATTCATACTTATGTACATACACATTTACATAAATAATCAAATTTGTAAAAGATTTTTTTACAGTAAGTTTTTCGTCCATATCTTAACTGATTCTGGGTTAATTAGTATATTTTAACAAATCTAATTATTTTTGTGCAAAAAAAAATAGTTTGCCTCAATAGCAAGAATCTGAGGGAAATTTCTGATTGTTTCCTACCAATAACGGGTCCGTGCGACATCAGGGGATGGGCTGAAAAAAGTTTATTTCAACAGACTGACAGACGGACATGACTAAATCAACTTCCATATCTATAAGGATTCAGAATATATATACTTTATGGGGTCGCAAATTAATATTGTATTAGTAACAAACGGAATGACAAACCTTTATATACCCCGGTGAAGGGTATAAAAACACATTAGGCCTTGCCATCGTTAAGAACACAATTTGAAGGAATCGATTTCTATTTTACTCAAAGAGGTAATTTTTAATAATAACAACAATTCCCTAACTTTGTAAAAACCAATACAAATACGGGTAAGTAGCATCTTTGTAAAAATAAGAACAAGATTTATATTGTCGCCATTTGTTTGGTAAAGTAATTTTTACCAACGAAAAAGAGGATAAATTTGGTTATTGAAAATCAGTTCATTGTTGAGTATTTAAACAAAATTGTCATAGAAAATTAAAAAAAAGAGTTCATATATGATAACAAAGCTCGGTAAGTTATTTGCCCGATATATACAATTTTTTTATAAAAAATGAATAAATTCGCGTCCAAGAAGTTCAGTAGAAAAAAGTACTGGCAGAATTTTTATAATTCATTTAAGCGAAAAAGTTTAGACTTTTTCTGAATGTTAAGAAAGTATATTTATTAATAATAATAAAAACCTACACCAATATTTAAATATAGGAATTATGTTATTTTTACATTGTTTTAAAATTAAATTTTATGCTTTCGAAATGAAAATAAAAACAGCGGTTTCAATGTTGACACTTATTTCAAAATATGTCTCTATTACTAAAAATAAAGCAAACAGAATAAGAAGGTTATCTTATATGAACCAACAAAATATGGATAATCTTTTGAGGACCTTTCTGCAAAAAAACGAGCGATATGTTAATTTTTTTAATAAAAAAACGTTTTATTTACTGAACTTTTGACGATATTTTATTGTTTTGTCACACATTATTTAACATTGAATTTTCATGATTTCTGCATAAAAAAGCCTTCATTTGAAATAAAGGTTAACTTGTTTGTTTTTTTGTAGTATTTTAAATTTTAAAAAATGTTAGTTTTTTAGTAAAACGTACTGAAAATAAGTTAATTCTATCACAATCTATCAAGTTCAATAATATTT
>NDXZ01138960.1:1107-13231 GCA_003055125.1 Paykullia maculata | reverse complement strand
TTTTTTTTTTATTATTACAAAAACAACTAAATGTTTTACGTAACGAAATTATTGATTTATTTTTTTATATTAATGTAGAATTTGGCAATACGCAAATGACCAATAAAATTTGATGCCTCCTTGAAATTTTTTTTACGTTAATAAAAAAAAAACATTCCTTTTTTAAAAAAATATTTTCTCTCAAACGAAACAATTCTGAATTTTTAATTTAACTGAAACTTTTTTAAATATGTTCATGGTTTAACTACAAAAGGTGATTGAACTTTTAAGATGATTTTTAGTTGATTTTTTTTACAAAGTTTGACTATTTAAAATTATAAGAGAAAGGAGGAGACTGTCTGCTGATCTAGTAAGACATAAGACACCATATAATTACACCATGACTGTGTTTAAAAATTTCAACTTTGATTTACAAAATAAATTTATTTTGAGTTTTATAAAGGCAAATTGTAGTTAAAAAGAATAATAATAAAAAAAGCATTTAAACTTGCCATTGTTTATAAAACCTTTCATTAAACAAATATTTGAATTTTTTTTATCTTAAGCAGCATTTATTTTTTACTTTAAGTTTAAGAAAAAATATTATTATTATTTGATTCGTATGAGATTAAAAAACTAAAATTGTTTTATTCAGTGAAAATATACACATGTATTTAAAACTAAACTTTCAACATAAACTGTCTAAATTTATTATAAAAAAAAGAAATAACCTAATGAAGAGCAGATTCATTATAATCATACATACTTATGTATGTATGAATATGTGCATTTATGTAATTAAATTTTATTATCAGTCTTGTTTAAAGCTTTGTCATTTCTTTGGTTTTTTTGCACTCCCTCTATCATTTTGCCCAGATCTTTTAGAGACATTTCACTAGAGCCTCTAGGAAGAGGTGTCGGTTGATTTGGTCCTGGTTTCCAACCGACAAAATAAATTATCTGAAATGTAGCTGGAATACCATTATCCTAAAAATGAAAATGTTCAAGGAAAATAAATAATATTCAAAGTTCTATAGGCATATTGATTTGTAAGTTACCTTTTCATACATTTCCTTGTAGATGGCGCTAGCTGCCATCATAATATCTCTACTTAAGTTTAAAGGTCTATTTAAAGCTGCATTATTTTCTGCCATACCTTTGAGGTCCCACATCAGCTCAAACATGGTAGGATAACCTATGACAATTTCATCTGTATCTATTGTGAGCATAGTAAAACCAGCACGATTAAGTAATGAGCCAATGTCGCGAATCTGTTAATAAAATATTAATTATGTTTCAAATAAAAATAAATTTCATAAAAACATTCATGTGTATGTTGGTATTATCTTTTAGTCTAATTAAAAGCAAAATGCATTATTTATGTTTCATACCTGTGTAAATGGTGATATATGAGGAGCTATGCCACCTTTTCTTTCCAATTCAGCTAGTTGTAAAGAAGATCTCAATTCATAAAGTGTATCGCCACCAAACATTGAGGCAATAAATACTCCATCGGACCTAAGACTTTTTATAATCTTACTAAAACAGCCTGGTAAATCGTTGACCCAATGAAGACTTAAAGAGGATATTACCAAATCCAAAGACTCTTCTGGGAACTGCAAAATATTAACTCCTCAAATCACATTCACAAAAAATCATAAATGTTTTTTTTTATGTACATACGTTCCATTGTTCTTCATCTAATTCCATTCTATTTATCTGTAAGCCAGGTGTTCCTGCGGCCTGAGAAAGCATAGTTGGACTTATATCACATAATGTTAAATGTTTCACACTTTCTGCCAAAATATGACGCGATAAATAACCACGATTACAACCTAAGTCTGCAGCTTTTTCGAATTCCCTTTTAATATCAAATACTCTATCAGCCACTCGATATCCTATTTCTTCTTTCAGATAATCGTACAACTCCACATCCTCACTACGAATAGGTTAGTGAATTGTGTTAAAAAAAAATTGCAAAATGTGTGCGAATAAGTTTAAAAAGCAAAAATGGCAACTGAAACGATTTAAAGTAACTGTCTTTAATTATTTCTGTTTTGGAAATGGTATTCGAAACTACATATGAACGTATGTTTGTATGTTTACCGATATTTATACACCAATACTTTATTAAAGGTGGTTACTGTAAAATGGATTTAAAAGAAATTATTTTTGAATTCCTTTTTTAAAAATACAAATTAAAAAAAAACAAGTAAGTGCGCTGTATTCGACTGTGCCAAATCTTATACACCCTTCACCGCGTGTAAGTATGTTACAAGAAGTGTATTTACGTACATATGTATGTACGAATGTATGTATGTATTAACATGTCCGAAAGGTAATTAAAGCTTATTTTTTATGATCAACATTTTTGTCCATATATTTTTAGATATGTCTGTAGTTCATCCAAAAGCTGCAAATTATTACTTTTATTGCCAGTTTTTAATACCGAGTTTGAAACCACACAAAAGTCTGGGTTACCTATGGGAGCTACGAAAAGTTAATTTTAACCAACTCACGGACATACGGATATGCCAAATCGACTATATATCTATAAGGATCCAAAATATATATATTTTATGAGGTCGCAAATGCAACTTGAGGTGAAGGGTATAAACATTTCGAATCGAGTTAAATTTTATTTTTAATAACAAAACATCACAAAAAGCAATCTTTTTCGTGGTGTAGGTAGTCATTGATAAATCAGTGTTCGTTATTTTAAAAAAATTTAACAATTGCCGAATTCTCCGTGAACCCTACTCTCAAAAATATAAACAAACATTTTTTATTTATGGTATTTGACAGCAGAGTTTGTGATCAGCTGGGCTGAAGTCATCTGTATAATTTCACCTTAAATTTTTAAACAAACCAACTACATATTTTCCTAAATTTATTAATTAGTTTGTTAAAGTACCAAAACAATAATGCCGGTAAAGAAACAAAAAAATAGTTACAGTATCAATACCGGTTGTTAATTTTAATATATATCGGTTGTTTCCATGTGACAAAATTGAAAAATACAAATTACCTTTTAGCAGCTCTTTCCTTTTGCAGCTTTTTCGAGTTTCTGTCAAATATATTTTGATAACTCGATTGCGCGCTGTAATTCTTAATCGCATTGTAAATACGATTTGTTGCACTTTCCAACAGATTTGATTGCTTTAGTTTTAATTTATATAAATTACTTAACATTGTACTGTTTTTTAACTTTATTCCAAGGTGCCTTTAATACGATGATGTTGACGCTACAAAAACAAACAAAACACACTGTACATTTTTGTTGTTGTGAGAAATGTCAAAATATGTTTTTAACAATTTAAAACCCTGCAGTGAGAGTAATTTGTTACATATTATTATTGAAAACTAATATACATATGTATGCAGGTTTTTGTGTTGTTTTCTTCTTCTAACTAAATTAATTAATTAAGGATTATTTTTTATCTTCTTATAAATAAGCATACACCAGGAAATTGTAGCAATTGTAAATGTTTAGGATGCATGAGAAAGTAAAAATGTAAAATGTTTACTTTTCGTTTATTCTTCTAATGCCCAGCTGTTAACCCAATTACATTGTACATATGTATGTACCAACAGCTGATTAGTAAAATAAATAAACCATTTTAAAAAATTCAATTTAATTAAAATAAGTTGTTTATTTAAGCAAACATATACATACATAAAACACGATTAATCTTATAAATAAAACATTTTTATTTTTTAGCAATTTTTAATTTCTCAGAACCCATTAATATCGTCTTATCAACATCACACAGTTTGCGTTTAGAGGCAAACGGGTTTACAGAGTTTAAAGGTGTTCGTGTTATAACAGAATCATCACTTTTCGATGACATTTTTGATGCTTGAGAATCTAATTCAGATAAACTGAAATTTTCTTGGGTTGTTTCCGATGACGATATTGGTAATACTTGTTCGTTGACATTTTTTTTCAACAATGACAATGATGGCGAATTATTGTATGAAAATCTTTTTAATGAACTAGTTCTTTTAGTCGAACCCAAATCCATAGATTTGGGTGCCAATTTTTTTGAGTTCGAAGTAGAATCATTTTGAAAGGCTTTTAGTAATATTAAAGGTGAGGCGGGCAATGATTGCTCAACTAATTGTTCCTCTTGTTCTCTTGCCCGCTGCTCATCTTCAATTTGTGGCAATAGATCTGACAGCTTATCGGATAAATGTATTCTTCCTAGTTTTGTTGCATACTTTACGGCCAACATAAGCAGGTCAGAACAAGCTATAGTTTCAATTAGTTCTTTTGCACGCATCTCGATTTCACTACGGCACGCGAGAGCAAATAATTTAATTGCCGTCTCCTTAACAGTTTTTTCAGCATTATCCACTGTCATTATGGTGGCACGTAGCAATGCATCTTCAAGAGAAGATTTTTCACTTTCTACATCACAAAGAGGCAGCTGCAATTGAAGCTCTTGTACCATGGGACGAGGGTTAGTCATAGGATATGAAGTACCGCGACACAAAACGGCTTGAATAATTTGTGATCTTTCCGAAAGAGATATTACAAAAAAGTTGTTGGAAACACTTGAAGATTGTTTCATTGTATCGCAAACTGGATGCCAACAATTAGATTTAAGACTAAACAACTGAACTAACCCCATTGAATCATACAGAACAGGCGAGCCGCAATCAGAAAAACCAAGCCAAGCTAATTGTCGCTCCGGTGTCAAAGGTATAGTTATATTTTGACACTTTATTTTAAAGCCTGTTGTTTGCAATAACATGCCCTGCATGTTTTGCTGCTTGGTGCTTGACGGCGCACAGTGGTAGCATACTAAAATACGATCTTCATAGCCTGTCACACACACCACAGGTCCAGGTATAGAAATTATTTCTCGTTGCGTTCCCATGACAGTAAAAATTCTCAAAAAGTTCAAATTCGACATAACAGCTACCATTTTTGATGTTGCACATATCGCCTCCACACTCTCACAATCTGGCAATTGCAAGGACCACTCCCTATTTCCTGAAGCTGATAAAGCTATGCATACTATTTTTGATGAACCTTCTGATGCCATCGCCAAAACGGTCGAGCTTAGACTTGCCATGTTATGACTGTTGTAATTTGGAATATGCAAGGAATGATGGACACTGGCATCGTGGAATTCAACATCAATAGCACCATCTGAGCCATCTGCATGCAAGGTTACTATACCAATAGTGTTCCACACTAAATAGCGATGCTCCAAGTGAATAGGAGTTGAACTAGGCTGAAAAGCTTCTTGTTGCTTAAAAGCTTTTATGTAAGCAGCCCCTGTCATTGAGGAACTTTCGGAACGTATACTTTCTCTGGTCTCCTCATCAACTGGAATCTCTCCATTTGCATAAGACATAATTTGATTTTTTAATTTCTCAATAGACACTGCATCCTCATCTTCTTCGTCTACGTCATTAACAATATCCTCACCTTCAAAAGCTCTTCTTTCATTGCTTTTGGAATCATCATCAGCAAATTCTATTTCTCCAAAAACATCATCGATAACGCCAGCACCTTCTTCTGGCATGTCCTCGTCCATAGCGCCGTTTGCAGAAAACAATATACCCAACTGACCTGATGAATCACAGTATGCGATTTCTATATTGTTTTTACTGTTCCAAGCCAAACATGTTATACTTTCACATTCACTTGACGGCTCCTCACATTTTTTGGCCTGCTTGCTGGCAAAATCATATATGGAAATCTCACCTTTGTCTGTAGCAGCTGCTAAAAACAAACCATCTTTAGAAAATTGACAGCATGTGTACTCACCCTTGATTTTATCATCTGTAAGACAAAAGTTCATTTCCCATGTTGATGTATTTAATACACAAATTTTCTTGCCGTTGGCGTATGCAAGACTGTTGCCATTACGTGGCTCAAAACAAGGGCTACCAAAATATTTCGCATTCTCAAAACTGTTGCTCTTAGCTAAACCACCAATTGTTTTTATTTCCTTACATTCATTTAAATTCCAAATTTTAAGCACTCCTTCGCCACCAATCGATGCCAAAAAAGCCAAATTCGGATGTATATCCAATGATAGGACTGGACCTTTGTGTCCATCTAATTCAATCGGATCCTGATTTCCTTTTATAACTTTTATTTTTGTATCTTCGGATCCAGCCGCCACACAATCACCTCTTACCTTAATGGTAACAACGGAAGCTGTAAACCGCATTAAATCACCATCGATGTCCAGATCTGGAAAAGTGTATGCCTGTACTGCATTCCGATCTGTGGAGGCCAACAACTTGTTTTCCTTTTGAGCCAAACATACCACATACTCTCCCAAGCAATTTGACCACGGGTCATCATCATCTATACCACGCCATTTACGAACATCACCATCAGAACCACATGTCAATATAAATTCTCCATTGTCTGTATAAATCAAACTTGTAAATCCTGTAGTATGAGCATAACGCATGGAGCCACGTTTATACATTTTAAATCTTATTTGCTTAGCTTATTTCCAAACAAACTTTATAACCAAAATCCATTTACGTTTGTACGTTAAGGATCGGTGTTATTTTGTTTGTAAATAATTTTCGCGCTTAATTTTGACATCAAGGCGCATATACAAGGTGATATCTACGTTAGTGATGCCATAGTCCAAAATCGTTACAGAATTATCCCTAAAACGTATTAACCCTCTGAAATCAACCTGAAAATTATTCCTTTTAGCTAAACACACATATGTATGTAAATTTGGTTGTTACATACATATATTTATTTGCTACGTTATATTGTTATTTTGGCCATTTGAGGCTTTATATTATGAAACTTTTAAAAATTAAATGAAATGATATAAAGTAAAACACTTTAATTCTTTCACACAACAAAAATATTAAAAAACTTTGAGTTTTTTAGGGTAAAGAAAGTGTAACGTTGTTAAAAATATCCCGGATAAGAAATATGGCAAAGAAGAAATACAATTTTTACATACAATTTTATTTCATTAATTTACAAAACACAAATTTGAAACAAAATTAAAAAATTTGAATTGATTAATAAATCATAATTCAAATAGCTTTTCAAAAAACGATTTTGGGTTTTTCATGACATTCGGAAGGGAAAAGTTTATTTTCTGTACATTTAAGTATCACAGAAAGTTGCAATATGAATATGTAAACATTTAGCTGATTTGTAACGTCACGATACGAATCAACTAATTATACCATAAAGTAAATACACCTTGGAACAAAGCGAACAAAAAAATTGTTCCATTAAATAACTTCGTTATAAAAAAAACCCTAGTAATAATAATAAAGAGTGGAGTCGGCATCAATTTTTAATAAAGAAATTATTATAAATAATAAATAGAATTAAAGTTTCTACAATATACATATGTATGTAAAAGAAAAGTAGTTATAATATTGTGAAATTATATAATATGTACATACATACATACACAAAAACAAAAGAAACCTTTCCCAATATCTTAGTAAAAATTTAATAATAAAAAAAAACTTATATTAAAATTTAATAGATATGTACGTAGTTCGTCATCAATTTGTGTATGTATAAAAGTATTCGTGCTCATAAAAACAAAAGGATAGAAGTTTGATTATTAGGAATATACATATGTATGTACATATAAGCAAACATACATTCATACATACCTACCATGATACAATAAATTAATTTTATCATCATACCTACATATGTATGTATGTGCATATGTTTTTCTAAACTCATGGTGTCATTGTCATTATATTAAATAACCTACATACATACATATAAGTACATGCATAAATACATGTGTTTATATGTACATACATACGTATGTACATATGTGCATAAGTAACTATTAAATAATTAGCTCGAATTTATAGGTGAGGTATTTTTATCTACAATTATTGAGCATTCAACATAGACATTCAAGAAAGACATACAAACCACCCAATGAAAATGGTGGCCATTCCATATTTATTTGATGAAATTCAAAGAATATTTAAAAATGTAAGCTTTAATTTTAAACAAATAGGTACCTAGAAATTGTAAATATTCAATGATATTTTTAATTTGTGTTTTTTTGTTACAGACTCCATTGTATGCGATATTTTTAGAAACTTTTCTACTACTGTCAGTAATTTGGCTTTTGCTTTATAAGCGCAATGGTCGCAAACGCTATAGCAAAGAAGAGGAAGATGAAATAATAGCCAACTATCAGCCAGAAGCTTTGGTAGCTGATACTGACCCTAATCATCCCCTTTTACGTACCCGTTTAGTACAATCGAAAGTGGGTAAACGTATTGTAGTCGACGGCAGTGACTGTCTTAATCTTGCCACTCATAACTATTTGGGTTTGCTAGAAGATGAACAAATTCTAGATGACGCATGTAAAACCCTTCGAAAATATGGTGTTGGTTCGTGTGGTCCCAGAGGTTTTTACGGTACTATGGATGTCCATTTGGAGCTGGAAGAACGTGTAGCTAAATTTATGCAAATGGAAGAAGCAGTAGTATATTCATATGGATTTTCCACTGTTGCCAGTGCCATACCAGCATACTCCAAACGAGGAGATATAATTTTTGTGTAAGCAAACACATTTTTTTTACAGAAAGTAGAGCGTGTTTCTTAATTATTTTCTTTTTGTATTTTAGTGATGAAGCCTGCAACTTTGCTATACAAAAAGGACTTGATGCGTCGCGCAGTACAATATACTATTTTAAACATAATAATATGAGAGATTTGGAACGTTTATTAGAAGAACAAGCATCAAGAGATCTAAAGGTTATTATATAAAAATATATTTATGCCTCTATGCAATTTTAAATAGCTTATAAAAAAATCGTTGCTTACCAAAATCAATTCTATAATCGATTTATTATAACTTATTATTAATGTATGTTTATTAACGAAATATGGTTTTTTATACTAATTAATATTTTAGAACCCAAAAAAAGCGTCAAAAACTCGCCGATTTGTGTTGGCTGAAGGTATTTACATAAATACTGGTGAAATATGCCCTTTACCCGATTTGGTGTCACTGAAAGCCAAATATAAACTTCGACTCTTTCTGGATGAAAGTGTTTCATTTGGGGTATTAGGTAAAAATGGTCGTGGCATAACTGAGCATTTTAATGTCGACGTAAGTTGTATAATGTATAGTTCGATAATTTTCGAAAACACTCATACATACATATGTATGTGTGTTGTATGAACATTTCTATATTTTTTATTGACTTCATTTTAGTGCGCTGATATCGATTTAATATCTGCAGGCATGGAATGGGCTGTAGCTTCTATTGGAGGGTTTTGCGTTGGATCCCATTTTATAGTGGAACATCAACGCCTTTCCGGTCTGGGTTACTGCTTTTCGGCCTCTTTGCCACCAATGCTATGTCAGGCGGCAATTTCTGCTTTGAATCGATTCGAAAAAGATCCCCAAATCTTTGAAGAGTTACAAAAGGCGTCTAAACTTTTGCACAATATATTTTCACAGTTTTCAAAACTTAAGCTAAAGGGCAACGAACTATCACCAGTTAAACATTTGTATATTGCAACAGCATTACCCGATGCCATTAAAGAAGAAAGAGTTTTAGCAGAAATTTCTGACAAGGTAATGAATGGACTATGTGCAAAAATAATAAAATGAAAATTTATTTTTGTTGCTTGCAGTGTATTTCTCGGGGTATAGCTGTTGTTCCAGCTTCCTATCTGCACAATATGGAAAAACATCCCGTCCGCAGCAGTATACGTATAACTACAAACCGTCTTTTGACGAAAATAGAAATTGAGACAGCATTCAAAATAATTGAAGAAGTGTCCAAGAAGCTGTTACCATAATTTTGTTGGGAACTGAACAAATATAAATAAAAATATCGGCGTATTATAAGCAAAATTTTAACTTATTTACATACATGGGTTTTTTTAATTTAAAACATATGAACCACGAGCCCAAATAAGGGGGTAACGAGATCCGTTTGGTCAAAGTCTTTATTAGGTGGTCTTATAAAGCAGTTAATTATTTTTGCTTTTCCTTTTTTTCTTAATTTTTTTTTTTTTTTTTAATTGCAATTAATTGTACATACTAGATTTGCAAACTTTGCTTTAAAAAAAATTTTTTTTTACAAAGTTTCTGTTTTTTTGCTTAGTTTGATTTGACTTTTTTTCTGCCCTAACGTATGCTTTAAAAACAGTGAATAGTAAACGTTTTTTTTTTGTTTTGTTACAACTTCTTAGTAACAATTTTAAATTCTTATAGCTTGTCTGCTTTTTTTTGAAATTTTTACTAAAAAAAACAAGAAAGTTTTACCCAAGGCATATTGACTGTCAGGTAGTCTTACTAAATCAGCGTATTATTTTCTCTTCTTTCGCAAATTTCAGATGTCATACATAAAAAATTAGAACAAAAAAGTCCTTTCCGAACTGCAATCACCATTAAAAACAAAATGCTACCAACATTTGTAAAGCGTTTTGTATTGAGAAAGTGTCAATACACTTATCTAAAAAATTAATTGTTGACAAACAGATGCACTTTTCTAATGTGAAGCAAAGTTAAGGCGCTATTAAAAGTGCAACACAAACGGTTTATTTTCCACTTGGAATCCTGTAAACACAGTACGTACTTAAAATTGTGTTATTCAACAAGCTTAAAATTAAAAATTTTTGATTTTCTATCCAGCATTGTCGGAGTCACGCATCAAACAATTTTTACTTATGTATATGCCATAATGCTTGATGTATATTCTGATCGTGTATACTCACCTTGAAGTCGTGCCGTCTAAACACACC
The DNA here is from genome assembly GCA_003055125.1 of Paykullia maculata. Lineage (NCBI taxonomy): Eukaryota > Metazoa > Arthropoda > Insecta > Diptera > Rhinophoridae > Paykullia > Paykullia maculata. Next base: position 2,499 of record NDXZ01138960.1, on the reverse strand, counting down.
TTTGGTGGATATGCAAAGAAGGTACACTTACTAGCACAGGTAATCTTTTTATTTTTTCGTTTCCTAGCTGTCAAATTAGATACAAACAAGAAAAACAATAGATATTAGTTTGTTCTTCATTTGACAGTTAGAACATAACAATTTTCGCTATCGAGATGGGCTTACCTTGTTCTATTTGCCTTGTTTGCAGTCACAAAAAATTCGAGCGCATGAAAAGTCGTGTGTATGTGTGGGCGAGTTTAGAATCTTTAAGGGAACTGAATTTAAAAAAAATCGAATTAAATAGTAAATTGTTTTTTATTTTTTTATCGCAAAGGTGACAACAAGAAAATTTGTAAACGTCGCCAAATTTATGAAGAAACGGTGCTATATTTTTTAAAACATAAATAATGGCAAATTTAATGCGTGTTCCATCGATTTTGGCAAAAAATGCGGTTGCAATGGTAGGTGAAGAATGTTTGGTATTATATTGTGATAAAACTTTAACAAAATTTTAGGCAAAGGTACTTTCTTTTTTTCTAATGCAGAATTTACACAATCATTGCAGCGCACATCTTAAGCATAGATTTAATATCCACAGCTAAAATATTTTACCAGAATTAATAAAAGAACGTACCTTTGCAGAAAATTTTGTTGGTCTCCCAAATGTTAAAAAACATTTTGCTGTTATGTAATATTTTTATTTGTAATTTGAATAAATTTTAGGTTTTTTTTTATTAGATGCATCGTTAAAATGTTTGAGTTTTTTTAATTTCATGTGATTAGAAATTAGATAATATTGTTAAGTGTATTTGTTATGCACACATTGTATGGATGTATGTACATAGATATCTACGTATGCATGTGTGTATGTACTTACGTATGTTTGTCCATATAACTATTTATCTTTATAAAACCATATTTTTGAAGTTTGTTTAAATAAAAGTAAATGTTACCGACATGCATACGTATGTACGTATGCATTTATTTATCTGTTTTTTTATTTTAACGACCAGTAATCTGTTTTTTCTCTAAAATTAATTTTTTACTATAGTATTTGTTTAGTATTACGTTCATTGATTGTGACACTTCAATTTTGGTACATTTGTAGGTACGTATGTACATATGTATGTACCAGCAAAAGTTTTTGTTTAGCATACATAAGTATTTGTTAAAAAGGTGCACTATCTTTATAGATTCTTATATAATGATGTATGGAAATTGGAATTTATCGATAGAATGACATATTTCTCTTAGCTTTTGGAACAGAACGTATCCAGGTGACCATTGTTACATGTCACATTTAATGCAGCAATACTGTATTCGGCCGAAAATGTAAAAGTTTCCAGTAGAGAAAAAAAAATATTTTTCCTAACAATAAGATCGATCGCAATAACAAAAAAAAAAAAAAAA
>NDXZ01138959.1:0-12631 GCA_003055125.1 Paykullia maculata | reverse complement strand
AGCAAAAAATTATGCAAATGCTGCCCCAACACTCAACTTCGGCTGTGGCAACAAACAGCTCATGTCAATTCGCTCAATCTCCTTTTTCGCTGCGTGGCTCACAAATCATGACACCCACATTCCTAGAACCACCACAATACTTAACGGCAATACCAGTGCAACCAGTGATAGCACCGTTTCCGGTGGCCCCAGTTATATCGCCACTACCGGTAAGACTTTATTCCACAACAGATAATGATACAGGTAAAGGGTCATTCTCATCTTCATCCTCTTGCCTCTTAAAGAATCAATCGGATATGCTGGCGGCACCTGTGATAATGACACCCACCCAGTCTCAGTTGCAAGAACAATTGCAACGCAAACATGATGAATTGCAAAAATTGATCATGCAACAACAGGACGAATTGCGTATTGTGTCCGAGCAGTTGTTATTGGCACGCTACACTCTACTGCAGCCTATGATGCCTGTCAACTACAATACGCCGGTGACGGTGGGCAATAATACTCGAAACTACAATTTCAACAGCAACACCGTACAACCGCAATTCAATCAGTATGGCTATGCCATGAATGCAGAAGAATTGCAAAACCAACAAGATCAGCAGATTATGATGCAACAACAGCATAATTTGCAGCAACAAATGCATCAAAATCATGCCCAACAACAACAGTCTACGCAGCAGCTTCAGCAAGTCATGATGCAACCTCAAAGCAGCAGCCATCATGGGCAGCGTTCTCAGTCTCATTCGCAAATGGATCAATTGATAATGAATCGTTCGGTACCCGATTTAGATCAGTTTGCCCAAGAAGAGTTTGATGCTTTTCTTAATCTCTCGCCGCTGCACAGTATGGAGGGCTCCCAAAGTAACCTTCACCCCCTGAGTAGTGGCAATCATTTAACAACTCAAAATACCACCAACGTAAATAATCACGGTTCCAACAATAATAACAACTCCCTGCAAGCCACACCGTTCAATACTAACCCCAACAACAGTGAAGACTCTTTGCTTTCCTACATGCAAATGGCTGCGGAATCAAGTCCAGCCATTAATTTTCCCATGGGTATTAGCGATGATGATTCTGCTAGTCAGAATGAAGAAACAGAGCTATTGCAAACTACTGCACAACATCAAATGTCAGGAGTCGTAGGTACAACGCAAACAACAGTAGCACAGCCACAACAAGGCTCATCCGCCTTTTTTCCGCCACATAATTTTCAAAATCTCAACGTTGCATCTCAAAACACTAATACCAATAATTTAAGTCAGAATATTTCCACAACGACAAATCCTAGTAGTAGTGCTATAGATTCCCTAGCACCAGATTTAGATGCAATTCTACCGTATCCTATAACGCAAGAGCAATCGCAAAGTCTATTTAATAATAGCGGGTCGCATACAAATGCAAATAGTCAATAATATTAGATAAATTTTTGTTCATCAAGAATTAAAGGAAATTCTCAGTTGAATACAAGAATTTGATTTATCGATGATAACAGTTGTAACTTAAGGTCGAATTTCCTTTATTTTGATTAATGGCCCACTGAAAGTACTTAACAGGTAGTGATTTTATTCTTATTTGCCCTCAAAAGCCTACATGTCCATACATTCTTATATACATTGGACATTCATTTTATTTGTGTGAAATTTCAGAATTTAATAGTTTTCCTTTATCTTATCACATTCTTATAGTTTAAAATTATAATTCTTGCCATTTCCTTAATTAAATGTTTAAAGCAAAAGTAGTAACAGGAATGTATTGCAACCTTTTGCTACTAGTTAATAAATAAATCGTTATTAGAAACAAGAAGTAAACGGTAAATTTCAAACGCATTCATTTGTACAAATTAAATACCTAAAACAACTTGTTCATATACTAAGGTTTGCTATTGATTTTGAATCCATCAAAGTACATCTTCCTGTTGGCTCTGAAATTTTAATTTTTGGTTACCTTTAATCAACTAATTCCGGTAGTTTTTTTAGCTCATCAATGATTGATTAGGAAAAGAGCACGAGTATCAGCAAATTACGGGCATAAACACTGTTGCCAACCTAAACTAAAAAAAATATATTCGAATATATCTTGCTAAATCCAAAACTATAAATTAATTTTGCCTAAAATTAGCGTTTTTGAATAAAATTTTTCTCGGTGCATCATAACTGAACCAAATACAGCAGCTGAAATTTGTGTTAAACCTTTTTTTCAACAGCTCTAAAATCGATAAAATTAAAATAACAATTAAAATTTGTTTACGTCATCCTACATATAACAACCATATTTCCTTTAAACATTTTTTTAGCTTTTAATCTAAAAGTTTTTTATTTGCCAATTAATCTATTTATATTAATAATTTTTAAATCATTTGTAATATCTATAATAGTTTATTTATTTATTAGGTTTTATACAGAAACATTTGCGTAGTACCATACATATCGCACACCCAGTTCAAAAGTGATACAACTCAAAATTTTCATTTTTCGCTTTTATTTGCTTAAACTACTGCACAATACACTTGTTTATCAATAAGAAAAATATCAGTGTACTTTTTTTTTTGGTTGGTAACTGTTGCAAAAAACAGTTATGTCTTTCTTTATGTTTCAATTGGTATAAAGTTGCAATTCATAAAAGTGACTTACTTTTAGTTGTGTCAGAAAATACGATGGTAGTAGATCCGTACGCTAAGTGCTAAACAGTTTTAATTAGAATTCAATGGTCCAACGTTTTTGTTTTTAACTATTTTTATTTACGCCAAAAACAGTTTATTTCGATTTCTGAAGAATTAAAAATTTTGAGTTGTGTCACTTTCGAACTGGGTATGCGATATGTATATATTTAGACCAACTGGCAACAAAGAAGGTTTATGTTAATTCTTCCTACTATTTTAAAATAATATTATATTAAAAAAATCGTAGAAAAAAGAGAAAATTTAAACAATTTTTTTTAATAAAAAAGAGTTAAGCAAATAATTTATTAAACTAAAGAAACATTTTTTTTTTTATTTAAAAATATATTAAACAATTTTTCAAAAATATCCTACCTAATAAAAAAAAGTTAAAAGACAACCTAATTTAATGTCCTTTGTTATTAGTAAAACATTGTAATAAAAATAATCCTTAAAAACATTGACTTCCTTTCCGAAACCGATAAAGATATAAATTTAAAATTTAAGACGCTCGTACATAGAAAATTTAACACAAAAATATATTAAATTCAATTCAACTTATGTATAATTAAGCTTAAATGCCTGTTTTACTTTATGTTTTTGTTAATTTTATATTTTTTTTATAGAAACTATCGTTCGCATTTAGTAAAACAGGCAGTTAAATACGTTGAGAAAATAGTTTGCAAATTTCTAACAGGATAAGCAATACAAAATTAAAGGAAACTTAATTGTAGCAGAATGTAAATATGTATTTAAAGAATTATTTTATAAGCTTAAGGGATTTTTATTTATTATTATTTAAAATATATTAAGTAAATAGCAAAATGTATATATTTTTAATTATAATTAATTTTATTTAGTTTAATACCCAAATATTACTTTTATCCTTTAATAAGCAAAATTAATTAGTAAATTTTATTTTTTGTATTTTATTACTTTTTTAATTTAATTATAATCAAAATTTATTCACAAAACTGGTGATATAAACTAGAAATTATTTAACTTAAAAAAAAAAACTTAAAAAAACTACCCAACGATAGGTTTATTTAAAAAGCCAACGTTAAAATATATGTAAATAAACTACAAAAAGTATAGAGTTTCAAATGTTTCGAATAAGCTTTTATACAGATTATGCAGGCAAGTGTTAACAGAGCACAATCGATAGTATTGATGAAAAATGTTACAATGTTTTGTTGTAACTAACTGTTCATAACTAAATAATTAAAAGTATGATTTAATTCACGACAAGCATTTTATTAATGTTATTTAACCACTATTGACATCTCATTTACCACTATTTTGTTTCTCGGGCAACCCTAAAAACTTTTTAAAATTGTCATTTATTTTTCTTCTACACCGCGCAAATTTAAGCTCAACAATTGGTCGAAATTTGTTTCTTTTGTAGTTGCTTATATTTAGTAAAAACAGATTGATCGTAATATACCGCTATTCTCCATTTAAGAAACAAACAATTTCAATTAAAAATTTCCAACAAACTCTGTTTTGGGCAATTCTTGTCGATTCGTTTCATGTATGTATAACCGGCTACTTCTACTTCCTTTAGTACTGTGGAATATCATGTAGTCTTCGGCCGATTTTTGCGTCGATTTCCTTGCGATGTGTATGTTAGCGAGGAGGTTAACCGAGGAGTTAATATTAATTGCAAAAAATTTAATTTTTTTGAAAAACAAGTACATATGTTTGCAATGCGTTTAAAATTGATGTTAGATTTATATAAAAATTTTTTCAGGAAAAGCTTTTAAGCAACTTTTACTTTAACTTACTTTTTTTTAAAGTCAAACCATTCGGAACGGAATCATCCATTTAGAGCCGTCCCATAAAAAGTTTTCATGCTTTTCTTTCAAATAAATGCAGAAAAAACTTTGTGAAATTGTTGTTGGGTTCTTTAAATTCTACAATAAAGTTTCGGTATCTTCCATATACATACATACATATGTATAAATAATCAAAGACAGGACAGTTCAGTATGGATTTTTTCCTTTTATTACCAAACCGAAAGGCATTTACTTATAAAAGAGTATATTTTATTAAAATTTGTTAAACCAACATATGTATGTATGTATGTATGTACATTTACTAAAAGCGTTTAACGATGCTACCAACACATATGTAAATTAAACACATACATATATAAATGTATTTATGTATGTTACCCACAAAAAAATGTTTGCCGATTTCGGTCGGAATTCGTACCGAAAGTCTGCACAAGTTTCCGATTTTGCATCCGATGTCTATACGAATAGACTTCTAAAAGAAGTCTGTAAAAACATCAGACTTTGGTCATTTGTTTTTTGTATGTATTTGTAACACTTTTTTATGTAAACGTCCCAATATTTCCTCAAGACTTTTTAGAAAATACTCTGATAATTTTTTATCTATTAATTTTTCTACAATAATAGAATAAAAATAAGAATAAAACTTACCAATATCTGAAATTCTTAATTTGTCACTTATTTTGTATAATTATTTTTCACATTTATTTATTTGTAAAACTTATAAACTTGCACTCACTAATGCACAATTAAAACTAATCAAAATGAAAAGAACGCGAAAAAGATATTTACAGTTAATTATTATGTCTTTAAAAATTAAAAAAAAAATCTCTTTCGAATATCTCATTTATAACACGCAACAACAAAAAAATACTCTGGTATTTGTTATTGTTTATTTTTTTATTAAGAGAGAAAATGTGCAAGCCAAAACCTGTTTGGGTACAGCAAATGTATGTCTAAAGAATAACAAAAAAAATGTACTCCGACAAGTCGCAAAATTATCGTAAAGAGAAAAAGCAAACGTTTATTTATTCCATGGTGTTGTATTCATTTGTAAAGTGACTGCAGTTTGGAGAGGAAATTTTTGTTTTCTTTTTTTATGCAAACATATTGTAGGTATATAAAGTTTGGCATCTGAAATTTACATTTTCTATGTATAAATTTAACATCTGAGGTTTAAAATAAAGTGTTTAAAAAAATAATCAGCTGATTAATTAAGACTACCTGGTAATCAATATGCTTTGGCATATAATCATATTGTAATAAATATAAAGTGATATTTTACACTCATCAAGTCAAATCATGTTTTTGGGAGAGAGAGAAAGAAAGAGAGAAAAAGAAAGAGAAAACGGAAAGGGGGTACACCCCAGGGCTTAAAAAGCTGCAGTCAACATGCATGGAAAAGCAAAGCAAACAGTTGCTTTTCCATGCATGTTGACTTCAGTTTTTAAACACTGGTACAGACTTCTTTTCCTCTCTCTCCTAAAAACTCAGACTTGGCGTGACTTGATTTAATGAGTGTGAAGCAGCACAAAAGTGTTGTAGGAAAACCATTTTTTTAATTTAAATCAGTGAAGTTTGTAAAGTTTGTAATTATTTTATTGCAATTTCGAATATCTACCATAAGCAGGCGACTATTTTATTAAATATGTGGTGTTTTAGATGAATATTTCGATTACTCCTTTCAAATTATTAGTTTTATACAGGCAGCAAAATTGCCAGAAATTTGTGTCTAATATTATTATGTTTGTGCTTTGAAGCATGTATTTCAGACTGTTTAGAAAAAAATATTTTTAGTTTAATAAATTGTGATTTTTATTTAAGTTTTATTGTTAATTAATTGTAAATTAATATATTTAGTATAAGTATGTATACATATGTAAATAAGAAATGTATTTGTTTTATATAAAATTATATCTGTCGCGTTACAAATTAATCTTTAAAAATGTCTTTAGCTGTTTAGGTATCAAACTGAATCTAGAATAATTTCTTTAAGTGTAATTTGTATAAACAAAGTTAAGAAAACGCTTGTAATAATCAGCAAAGATAATTTTTAAAAATTTTAATTTTTAGCTAAACATTTTTATAAACTTTATAAACAATCAAATCAATTAAATAGAAAGGCATTTGATAAATTATTAGAAATAGTAAAGAAGGCAAAAAAACCAATCATGGAAAATAAATTAAAAACAAAATAAAATTTAAAAAAAAATATTTCTAATTTATTTAAAAGAAATCAAAACTTAAACTAATAAATTTCTAAACTATTTAATATAAAGTATGTAAATGCGTAAGTTTGGGTAATTTTTTTTTCTCGTATTTAAGATTAACTAGTCTAATTAAATTTTTAGTTTTTCCACAGCATTTTGCAAAATTTGGAATTCAGAGTTGATGTTGTTCATTAAATTTGAAATTTGATGTTTCGAATCTAACACCTCAATGCTCTGGGTGTAGGCATTGTAGCGCACACCAAAGGGGCGCGGTATGGTGTTGGCAAATTTACTAAAATTAAAAAAAAAATATTTTACATGTGTTTTTAAGTTTAATTAAAAAAATCATTAACTTACATAGTCTTTTCCTTTGCACTTTCAAAACTATCTGCCACATAGTAGACTTCCTGAAATTGTGTGATGGGATATTTGGTTACTCCAGTAACTGCAGGATCGAATTCTTTATGTTGAGGTTTGTCACTTAAACAATATTGAAGTTCACCATATGACGAAAGTAGGCCAGCACCGTAAGCCTTTAGTTCACCTTCCTGGCGGCACAAACCAAATTCAACAGTGAACCAAAAGATCTGCAAACAAAATGTTAATAAATCAAATTAAGGCTGAAATATTGTTAATTAACCTACAGTGGCCAATTTTTCAATATAATCATCTGGAGCTCCCAAAGAAGCCAAACCAATTTCTTGGCAAAACTGTGCAAAATCGGGATCAGCAAACAATGGTACATGACCCATTAACTCATGACAGACATCAGGCTCTGGTGTATACATGGGCTTACTGGGATGTCTAATATATTGTGTGGAGTGAAAGACACGGAAGGCTAAGCCCGCCAAAAAGTCACGTGATGACAAGAGGCCAGCAACGGGACGCAAAGTAAAACCAGTACAATCTGTTTTTAAAAAAAAATGTAAAAGAGAATTAAATTTTGTTTAATTAGAAAATTAAATTTACTAGCCCTTTAAGAAATTGGAAACATCTTCCAGTTGTGGAATATTATCTTCACGAAAAGCACAATTGTCTATCAATAAGGGAAAGACATGATTGTATTCTTTGCAGGCATGAGTTTGATACAATTTGTTTAAATGTCTAAACATTACACCCCAGGTCTCGATCTCCTCTTTGGTGTATTCCACATGTGGTAAAGGTTGACCATGTTTGTAATTATAAGCAATATCAGCAAAATACTTCCTAAATAAAATAAAAATAATTTTTAATATAATTTATTCTAAAGAAAAATAACCTTTAACTCTCACCTTCTAGATCTATAAGTAGGATCGGTAAATCCAGGATGATCCGAATCCAATTCAGCTCCATAACTTAAAATCTGATTTGCAAAACGATCTAAATCGCGTATTCTTCTAGGAAACCATGGAACAGCCGATAAATTGTCTCTATAATCTCGTGAGATGACATTAAAATAACAGCAAATTTTACGCAGTTCATCAATGGCTTTGCCCAATTCACCCGATTTTGTATCGCACTCCACAAAGAACTCGTAGCCGGGAACACGCAAAGAAGAGCGTGACTCAATGTGCAATAGATTCACATTGTGTTTAGTGAAGATTTTCAAAGAGTTTGCCAATGAACCGGAGTTTTGGTCTTTGGTTGAAAACAACAAACATGTGCTGCGATCCTCTTGGTTCTCAGTTCCCTCGGCTATATAAGAAGAGCCCTCAATACGTGTGGGCTACAAAATTACAAAAATTTTAACATTTTTACTTTTGGTTTTTATTTATTTGTTTTTTTTTTCTTATCTGTTTATACATATTTATTTTTGTAAATAAATTTTTAAAATCTTTATTTTTTTCTCAATTGGTAAATAAATGTTTATTGACCTTTAACGTCTGCTACACGAGTGTGTATGTGTGTTTTGTTAGAGCTTTTTACATTTGTAAGCCTTTGCTATCGCCTATTTTTATGTGGGTTATAATTGCAAAGTTATTGAACATTAAAGAAATGTTTAAGGTTATTCTATTTTTAGTTACAATCCATCACAAATTAATTAATTTTGCTTGTCCTTCTAAAACAATGATGAACAAACACATTCATACATTCGATTTAAAATTGTGTTGGTATGTGAAGCAGCAGAATAACATATATATTCTGATTTTCAGTTTATACTGATAATATTTTTTAATTAACAGCTAAGAATTTTTTTCTTTATTGTTATTTTTGTAAACTCTTTTTTTGTGCAGTTTGTCAAATACTTTTCATTAAAAGCTACAATAAGAATAATCTTTTTTGCATTATTATTTTCGAATTTTTCCATTAAATATTTTGCTCAGTGTAATTAAATAAGTTGCGCCATATAAATAGTTCATGCATCTGACAAGTAAATTGTTGTCGTTAAAATTTTATTACTGAATAGCGAAATTAAAAATTTTAATTTCTAATTTAATTTAATGATATGATTATCGTTAAATCAAATGTTTCAGTAAATAACATAAAAACAATTGTTCTTATTTTGTTTTCATTTATTATTAAACAAAAAAATTTTTTTTTTATATTTCAGTAAAATTTAAATTTTTTATATAAATTTTTTTTTTCTATAAAATTTTTAAGCTTCTTTAAAAAGCTTTCTAGCACGTGATAATGCTGAAATGTATTAAAGAGGTGAGGTAAAGAGCAAAAAATATTTTAATCACGACGTCAACGCGTGACAAACTAAACTTATAAAGCAATTAAATTGCAATCAATTTTATTCAAGTGGGATTTTGTTAAGAAATTCATTAAAAAGTTTTCTTTTAATGTAAACCTATAAAATCTGTACATGGCAGTGAGTCAAAATGTTGAGATCTTTTTTAATAGTTTTAAGCTTAATGCAGGTTCAAGAACTGTAATTATTTTACTAAACAATGATTGTCAAACAAACGCGTAGACCCCATTAGCATTTCTTATTGTGATTTTTTCTATTAAAATAGTTTTTGCCAAAAATCGCTTGATAATTAATTATACCCTTCACCTCAAGTGACAAGGGTATATATAAGTTTATCATTCCGTTTGTAGTTTCTACAATATTTATTTGCGACCCCATAAAGTATATATATATATATATATGTATATTGGAGCCTTATAGATAGTGAAGTCAATTTATCTATGTCCGTCTGTCTATTGAAATCAACTTTTTTTCAACCATCTTATGTCGTACAAATTATTCTTTCGGGCTGTTTGCTATTGAAAACCAGCAAAATTGTTTAATAGCTGACCGAGATATAAACCAAAAAAGACGACTACCATTTTTTTTTATTTTTTAATTTGCTTTATACAAAAATTATTCTATTTGTGCGTCTTACATCTTTTGAGAAATTTAAAAAAAAATATTTTTTTTTCAAGATGTAAGCAAAAACAATTTTTTTTGCACAAAAGTTTTTATATATATGGTTAATTTAAAAAAAATTTACTAATTGGCCCAGAATCAGCAAAGATATATTCAAATATACCCATACATAAATACACGTAGTGAAGGATATATAAAATTTGGCACAGCCAAAATTACCGCTCTTACTTGTTTTTTATTGGGAAAATTTTCCTTTTTTTATAAAAGGGACAACTTATTTCTTGTTGGAAAAACGAAACCCTTATTTAACCCGTAAATATTTTTTTTATATTTTTCAAAAAACCAGTCAATTTTAAAATCTTCTCAACTTAACCTTAATACGTGTAATATTCGAACTGAGGGCGTGGTATCTCTCATTGACATGCTATCAATTCCGACGTCTATAAACTTTGTACAAAGTTCTTTTTTAATACAATCCGATACATGGGTAAAGATAGGCCGAAAGATCATATAAGATTCAACATAGTCAAATAAGGACTTCTATATGTATAATGATATAAATTTTAAAAAAAAAATTGATTTATTTTTTATTTACAAAACTTTAGAAATGGAGAACATTTCTAAGCCTTTTTTAAGTTGTGTTATTCATAACGATCATATGAGAATAAATTTAAAATATGTTTTATATTGAAGAACTTTAAAAAAATTGTATAAAATCTTTCGTTTTAATTTTTTTTTACACATCAGGTTTTCACTTTTTTTTTAAATTTTCACATATGTATATCTTTATTAAAAATTAAATATTTTATATAATTAAGTCTTTTAAAAGTGTTTATTTTTTACCAACCTTATCAAAGGACATTTGACGTTGGTACATCATTATATTATTTTTATAAAATTATCATACACTTTTTACAATCAGTTTTATAATTTTAACAAAATATATGTTTATTTATCTATGTATTTCTAAAAGTTCTTAGCGGGTTTTAACTTTATTAATTTTTTTTTAATCAATCAATAAATCTAAGCCGTGTCGTGGTTTAAAAGAAACTGAAATATCCATTCAATATTTTACATGTTTAAATAGACTAAAAAGTTTTTAAGAAAACAATTTATATATTAATTTAGTGATTAAAATTTAATAATATGGACCAAATATAAGTAGAATTACTAACACACATACGAACACATTCTTATAATTCAGAGCTAAAAATTGATAATTGTTGTTATTTTTTTTTAAAGGTTATCATGAAAATGCACACTGGTACACACATACACACGAACTGGTGTGTACAGTAGTACAAAAGTGATTAATTAATAAATAGAGAATTTATTCGATTTTTGTTTTGTTGATAATAAAAAATATAAAACAAAAGTCGATTGATAATTTTTTAAAATAATGTTGAAAATATTAATAATAATAGTATTTGGTGGATTGCAAAACATGAAAAGTCACTTGAATTATAAAGTTGACCTTATTTAAGTCGAAAGGAATTTATGTCGCTATAGTTTGCAAATGCATATAAAATATTGGGTCAGTTCGCACCAAATCGGTAGAATTTTCGTATAGTGATTGCTTAAAGAACATAAATTTTAACAAATGCCAATCGAACTAAAGTTAGAACTAAAACCCAAGAAACCGATCACGTGACTAGTTTTATGTTAATTCATTTCATAATATAAAACATATTAAAAAAAATCCAAAATTTTTGCTTACTTTCAAATTCACCTATTTTGATTAATTGGTTTTAACTTTAGTGCTAATAACAATTCAAAAATAATACGTTGAATGTTTGTAATGTTTTTTTATTTTTCCATAATATATTATTTCCCTTAGATAGAAAGAAATAACAAAAATATTTTTGTTTACACTTTCTCTTTTTTAATTCATTATGGTCGACTTCGATAGTACATCCCCCCATCATTTCCGGAAGATTTTCTCCCGTTTTGCTAAAAAAAAAACACAAATTGCCACTTAATTTAAAATATACATAAAATACCATGATTTCATTCTTACCAATATTTCATTCTTATCGCTTTATGTTTCATACAAAACTTGTGTTAGATTTCATATTAACTTGTAGCTATAAATCACTGTAAGATTAGAATTTTTTAAAAAAATGTGACTTTTAAAGTTAATGTGAAAGGGCTGACTGTAACGATTTAAGTGCACCTACCATCGATATTTGAATGTGCAGTCCCTAAGTATGTTTAAAATAGAAAGGAGGAAACATTTTCTTTAATGTCTTTAAAGTCTTTTTAGCTTTTACAAATACATTTGTAAAATAAATAAATTATAACTCAGGTCAATTATTAAAAAAAAAAAATTTGCAGTTTTGCTAAATTTCCAAGTAGTTAAGTCTTAAAAATAATAAACGAAATCATTTCACTCACCAGTTTTGCACATTTTAATATTTTAAATGTGAAATTAATTTCTTCATTATTAAAATATAATAATCAATAATTTAAACTTTTTATTTAAAAATTATTAGTTTTGCATTACAGTATTTAATTTACCCTCTAATAAAGACTAATCGTTAAATATTAAAAATATCCAATAGAAATTATTCACGGGCTATAATGCTGGCACCGACCTTAATGAGATTGTCGTAATGCTACCAAAATCAACTGTAGCGTACTAAAAATATATGCTGACGTAAATTCATTGACA
>NDXZ01138949.1:0-11966 GCA_003055125.1 Paykullia maculata | reverse complement strand
CAATGCGTGTTTGGGTAAAAATGTATTTCGCCTGCGGCTGCCTAAGCTACAAAATCATTAAGATTATCACGTGTTTTGGCATTTATCACATAAACATAAAAAGATAATGGCAACATAACGTCGGAAATCCCTAATTAGTTAATCAATTACACCCTCAAGGTCATTACTAATAAATAACGAAGAGACCAAGACTAAGAAATAAGCAAAAAGAAAAAACAAGCAAAAAAAATTCTACAAAAATGCGCAAAAAAATTTAGAAAAATGTGACCAAAATCCCTAAAACTTAACAAAAATTTAATAAATTAAGCAAAAAGATTTAAGTGAATACCAAAGCATGGTCAGGCAGGACTATACTTTGCTGTAATTTTTCTATGGTTTAAAGAGGGTGATAAATCCTTGACTTGAATAAAGTAACAAAGAAAATCTTTAGAAGAAAAATGATAGCACTAAAATGAGATGATATAAAAATAAGCTAATAAATAATGCTTAACACAAACAGTACATGAACAAGCATGCACACATACAGTCAGGATTAAAACTATAAGTGCTATAATTTTTAAATATATCAACGGTTTTAGTGAAAAAAATTGTGTATAAAGGTATTCAAATTTTAAATCAGTTAAGATTATTAAAAGAATTTGAAGATTCTAAACTATTAAATAAAATTCTACTTTCTTGCCCTTATTTGAATTCAAACAGTTTAAAATAGTAAGCAAAAACAATTTCACACCTTTCTTTGCTGCAAACTTTAATGAAAGAGTCACTTTATTTCTTACAAACATACTTTGCAGAGTATCCTTATAAATGATCTACATAAACACAAACTTCACATGCAAACAAGGACATCAAGGTGACTTTAAAGTAGCAACTACAGCAATCATTATGCATAGAAGTACACTCTAACCAAACAAAAACAACAAAAGAAAAGAAGACAAAATGACAAAAAGAATTTAGCAGATATGTATAATACAAACAACTACAACTTAAATAACAATGACAGCAACAATACCAACAAAGAAAACAGCATTTAAGATTAACATGATAATACATGAAAAAAAAACATACAAATTCCTTGTTACACACTTTTCATTGTTTATGTCTAAGTTGAAATGCTTGCAAACACATCCCAGCAAACATATTTTAGCTCCAAAATAATTAAAATGTATTATTAGGACTAAATTTATAATTTATCGCCTTTCAGTAGTGGTCGAAGGGGTTGTGCCTAGAGACTAGGGGACAAATTATGTAATTCGATAGCGATCGAAATGACAACAATTCTTATTAGAACTCTTATTTAAAAAAAAACAAAGAACTTGCTCGTTCGCGTGAAAATTCGATCGCATTCAAGAATTTGGTTTTAGTACAAAATACAGGGTGGGCCAAAAGTCAATATTCGCTCTCCAAAAATTTTATTTAAAAGTGACATTATGTCTTGGGCAATGTGGACAGTGGCTCCATCCTGCTGAAACCAAATCTCAGGTCTGTTTTCCAGAGCAGGACGTAAAAATGTTCTATCATAAGATGATACCGCTCTTCATTTACGACCACAGCACTTCCATCTTTATTTTCGAAGAAGTAAAGCCCAATGACATTTTCACATGTAATGCCACACAATACTAGCAATTGGCATTAAAGAATGGCTTTTGGATTTTCAGAACCCCAAAAGCTACAGTTCTGCTTATTAACAAAGCCATTCAAATGAAAATGATGTCTTACGAGCCTATAATTGCAAAGCTGAATCGAAGGTCATTTAAGTGACATTATTATCCATACTTAATGCAAAAATATCTGGAAAAAAAATTTTAAAAATATATAAACGAAAAAGTTATAAAATATTTAAACTATAGTAATTGCAGTTTTCATTTGTATATTTTTTTTCATCTTAGAATTTGTCAGTGGGTCACATGTTAATAACATGTTATATAATCCTTTATAATTCCTATAAGGAACATAGGGCCTCAAAATAACATGTGACTTTGGTAACTTTAGGAATTATTTATAAAATTTATTTTGCTTAATTTCAATTTCTTACCAACGCAAAAATTTAATTATGATAACTTAAAAGTACTGTATCTGTCAAATAAATAAAGTAAATTTAAACAAGTGCTTATGTATGTAATAAAAAAAACGATTACAGAACCTAAAGCTTAAGCAAATACTAACTATCACCCAGAAGATACTAAGACGTGACCCCTTCGAAGATTTACAGTAACTCAGGTTGTGAAATGCTCAAATGAATACGGTGAGCAAGATTATACGATTATATGCGTACACTAACACACATCCAAACCCAACAGTCATGACATTTATGTCAACAACAACATTTTACTATAAACTCAAAAGAAGTTATGGGCTAAAAAATGTGCATAACGAGACCGATAAAAGAAAGAAAAGTAGAAAAAACGTTTGTACCTTTTTTAATGAATTGTAAGTATTTTATTTGTGATTGATTTTTTGTTTAAAAAAAACTTTAATTTAATAAATAATTTATTAATATTTCATACAATTCACTACTTTTAACGATCCAACAACTCTTATTTGAAAATAATAAAAATGGTTATATTTTTCATATCTGATCAAATGACAGGCTTTTGCACATTTGTTAAAACCAATAGACTTTTAAATGTTCTCAGCATCTTAAAAGCCAAAACAGAATTTAAAAAAGCCATTTCGCTTTGCATTAAAAAAATTTTTTAATTGGTCCCGTTGCAATATTTCATGGTGATGTATGGTGATAGCAAAAACCAAAAGGACTACTAACAAGCTCATTTGTCGCATGAGAATAAAACTTATTATATTTGGTTAAGCTAAATGTTGAATACTAAATAAGGATACTTGTCTTTACAATAACCCCCCTAACACACTAACCGACAACAATCAAAATTCCCTCTCTCTCTCTCTCTCTTTTATACAAACACATAACTCCATATAAAACATAACTCCATATCGCCGGAAACGCTTACCCCTACATGCACGCAAATCAAGCACAATTATTATATTATTTAACTCCTGGCTTTTTTACTTGAACATTTCTATTTGGCATCACAAAATTACACAAAATGCCAAAAGTCTCTATGTTTGTTCATCCATCCGTCTCTCTAGTTGCTGTTACTTAAGGCGTTTTGTTGTCGTTTCTAGCCATTTGTAAATGCGAATGTGGTTTTTAACCAACATTAAAACAAAAAACACAATTCTTATCAGTAATTAAAGTATGAGATAAATACCAAGTAGTGGCAGATGTAGTATCTATGAGTTCATTTAGAAAATTTGTATGTGGAACCACTGGCTGGCTCTTTGGGGTAATTAAAATTTATATAAGATAACAAATTAATGGAGTATATTATGTTGTCTCGTTAAAATGTTTGTATTTAATGTGTTTTTCCGTTTAATGAGTTAAAGTTGCAAAACAAACAAAAAAAAAACGAAATGCCATAAAAATTTAAATTATTGTTGCCTTGTTAATTTAACAAAAAAAAAATTAATTTATGTTCATTTGTAGTCTATACATAAGGAATTTGTTGAAAATTCCCTATTTATTTTGAAAACCGTCTTAGCTTCAGTATGATTTATATTAAATTTTCCGCATTGCCCCAAACACGGGCACCGAAGAAGCAATTGCAGTGTCTCAGTATTTCATTTTCACTTTAAAAAACACTTTTAATATGCTTTATATTTCAATTGGGCGTGGCACCTTCTACACAAGTTAAATATAATCTTTGACATAATTTAACAACTACAAACAAAATTAAATTTAAATATATTGAAACTACAGGAATATTAAATTAATTCAATAAAACAACATATTCTCGATAGCAAAACGAAGGAATCTTTATTTCCTTTGAGTTACAATTATTTACCAACACAATTAATACGATTTACGTAAATCCATATTAAAAATATAAATTTGTTTAAATAGATCTGAAAATAAATGTTTGTCGTTTCAATACAATAATATTAGTAAATAAATATATATCTAATTTAAATGATTTCCGCTTAGAAATCAAATGATCAATCAGCAATCCTTGATGTTAATTAATTATTAAAAGTAAAAATAATTGAACACGAAGAATAAAGTCTTATCGTTGTGAAATTAATCTTGTTCAGTACTAGATTGATGGGAATCAGGGTCTTCTGGATTGGTTTGAGGTAAAACGGTTTCATGTTCATCAACGGTGCTGGTAATGAGTTCAGTAAGTTGATCGTTGATATCTGGCTCTTGTTCTTTGTTGTTCTCTTCAAACATTTCAATGTCTTTTTTAACACTTAAGGCTTCTAAGTCATTTTCCCTTTCCATTTGCTTTTCTTTATATTCTTCCTGCTTTGCTATATTTTCCTTAACCGGAAAAGGCAAGGATTGCAGTCGTCTTACCATATCCTCCAGAGATTCATTGGCTACATCCAGATTTTTATTTTCGGTCTTTTGCAATCTAGCGGATTTAGGACGGGCTGCCAGTAGTTGTAAAGTAGGTTTTGATTTTGGTATAGCACCTTGATGGGCGGCTATTTGACTTGGTGTAGTAGTTATGGTTACACGCTCGTTCAGCTCTTCCGATACAATGCTAGTGCAGGCCACATTTTTGGGAGTGGGTAAAAGAGCTGCAGCTACAGGAGTTTCTTCAGACAAAGAATTGGCATTTAAGATTTTAGTTGAGCTGGAACTATCACTATCCAAAGAATTATCTCTAACAGGTGTGGAAGATGATCGCTTTTGACGGTTAAGTTCTCGCTCGGCAATTCTATTAATCATTTTTGTACCTTTTTCCGAAGTCTCTGAAAGTCTATTTATAAGCTGGCGTCCTTCTTCTTCCAAAAGGCGTAAACGTTCTTCACGACTGGATGAAATTTTCTCGATGTTTTCGATTCTCTGTTCAACGGTCAGTTTGCTAGGTTGCGTTGACGCGGTTTGAGTTAAAAATGGTGCACTTGTTTGGATTTCATGAGAGGCAATAGCAGACGGTTCTTCTAATGGTTTATAACGTTCATGGAGAGTATCAAGTTTAGTACCTATAATTTCACCTCTTTGATTATTTTTGGATAGTTTTGATAGCAACTCTTTGCTGTCTTCTTCAAGTCGTTGTAAACGGACTGCTCGTCGGGCTGTGTAGGCTTCCTCTTCGGCTGTCAAAGGACTTGGCTTCTTGCTAGCTGACTGAGAGCTTGCATTTTCAAATTGTGGATTTAGTTGTGAATTGGTTTCACACTTAGTTTGATTATCATCTTTCTCCTCTCTCTCCAGCTTGCTGGAATCATCCTCAGTATTACTTTCCAAACTGCCTTCACGACTTGGTGGAGCTCTTCTAATACGATCTAAAGAGCAACGCAAGTAATGGCCTCTATCGGAGGTGCGTTTAATTCGTGACATTAATTGACGACTTTCTTCTTCTAGTCTCTCTAAACGTTCAGACCGTTTACGAGTATATTCCACTTCTCGGGGGGTTAAACTGCCCAAACTAGTTACACCAGTTATTGGTACAGAACTGGCACGAGTCATACGTTCGAAACGTTTCTTATTAATAAGTTCTTCCAAAGGAACAGCATGTTGAACCGGTGACATTTCATCTTGAAAGCGTTTAAGTTGAACCTCCAAGCGTTCCCGATCATCAGAAGTTTCCAAAACCTGTTTTATTAGGGTTTGACACTGCTGTTCAAGACGTTGAATTCTGCAGACTCTTTCGTCGCCAGAAGCAGTTTCATCTACTGATTTATTCTCAGCTTCCAATTGTCTCTTTGGGCGTCTTGATGGCCTTATTGGAACTTTTGGTATAGCACCTCTCTCAGAAGAAGAGTTAGAACTAGAATTAGACTCTTTATTTTCCAAACCATTCACCTCATCGACATAGTCTTCTTCCATACCACCCGTATCCCTCCAACCACAAGTGGGTGGAGCACTATTCCAGCGCAACACTACAATTTCTGGCTGCAACACATTTCCAGCCCTGCCAGGTGAGTTACTTTGCATGCGTTTGATTTTACGTGTATGTTCAAACATCTCTCTTAAGCGCTTACGTCTATAATTCACACAACCACCTGCCGCTGTATTGGCAGCCAACACATTGTCATGCAAATCTTCATCCTCATCATCACCATCATGCAAATTTTTCACCAACTTCACTTCTACAGCAACCATATTAATTTCGCCTGGCACTGCAACTACTTCCTCATCCGAAACTGGGCCACCCGAATCACTGTAACCACTTTCAGCTGAATTATTGGCATCTTCTAATTTACGCCTGGCAAATTCACGTCGTAAATCATTGCATTGCTCTTGACTTTCATCATTTATGGCACGTGCTGCCGCCCATTTGCGGCGGCAATACTCCAATTCATCCTTGAGTTCACCCAGCAAGCGGCGCTTTTGTTGCAGCTGATACCGTAAGATTTGCTCCTGTGTGTGCAGTTGACGATGTTGGCGCTGCATCTTGCCAACCAAGTGCCAGGTTTTTGTCAATTCCAAACTAACAGCACTTAAGCGTTTCTCTTGTTCATTTAGACGATAATCCAGATGACTGTTTAAGGTTTTCAAACGATTAGTTTCTTTAACCAAAGACTTTTTCTCTAATATGAGATCCTGTAGTTTTTTTTATTTATTTTCAATGATGTTGTTGATGGATAATAAATCATTTTAGTTTTTTTTATAGCGAAATCCAACCATGCACAGCGAAAATGCGATATGGAGTTGGTAGGTAAATTTATATGAAAAGAGAAGAAAAATACAAAAAGTTAATTGATTGTTTTTTTTTTAGTTTTTAACTGAATTCTTTTGAGCACAATATAAAATATAAAATTGTTTTAGGTTAATCTTTAAAACTACTAGTTTAATGTTTGTGTTTGTTGTGAGTATATAAAAATCACCCTTATAACCTTATTCTTTCAAGGTATACGACATAGAATATAAAATATTGGAAAACGCAAAACTAATTTATAACTAAAAACAAAACAAAAATCTAAATAAAATTTTAGTTTAAGGTAAAATTTAGCACACTGAATATTATGGTGCTAACTGCCACCTTAGGAAAATGATTATTTAATAATAATATTTTAATTTTTCACCTTGTTCAGCTGGCTGAATCTGAAAAAAAATTAACATTAAAAAAATCACAATATAAGAAAATATATTTAATATATATTTACGTAAAAATTATTTTAAATAATTTACGCCTTATTTAAAAGCTTATTCAGCTAGCTGAATATGAAATATTCAAGCTCCTAAACAAAAATATTTTAAATTATTACAAATATTTATTAACAAATTTTTTTATTAAATTGTAAATTAGCAAATTAAATACGTTTTTTGCAAAATTATTTCTGTTTATAAAAATATTTTTTTTTAAAGAATAATTCAGCCAGCTGAATAAACCAAACATTTTATAAAACAAATCATTTTGGTTAAAATTTACTTGAATAAATTCTATTCAGCTAGCTGAATACACAATAAAATGCAAATTTTAGTAAAAATGTCTAAATCTATTAAAACGTATGACCTGATAACTAAACATAATAAGATGAAATCACTTTAGCTATATCATAAGCCTAAATTTATATTAGACATATGTATATATATTGTAGAAACTTTATATTTGCTTGTGGGAAAGGCTTATTAAAATTAATGTAGCCAGCTGAATAAATCAAGTATTTTATAAGACAAATCATTTTGGTTAATATTTACTTGAATAAGTTATATATTCAGCCAGCTAAATACACAATAAAATTAAAATTTTAGACATAACGCTTTAATATACTAAAAGGTATGACCTGATAACTTAACGTAATAAGAAGAAAAATGCTTATTCAGCTTGCTGAATATGTAAGTAATTGCGAAAATATAAAAAATTTTAGAAATCTAATGGGTAAACGTCCAAGACTAAAGACATATTTTTTAAGTTTTTAATTCTTAGTTAATATTAGTAAACAATTAAACAAAATAATTTTCTACATATAAAGAATTTTTCAAAAACTTGCTTTTAAAATTAATTCATCAAAGTTATTTAATAAAATAATTATCACAGTGTTTATTTTTTTCATAATAAATAAAAAATAATTTTCTAAAATAGAAATATTTTTGTTTTTTAAATAAAATATTATGTTAATAGATATTTTTATAATATATAATAAATTTTTAATATTCATCAGTTTTTCATTACAAAACTTATAGAAAACTGTTATTAAATAAAAAATTTGTTTTCCATGAAAAAGGCAAAGTAAAGTAATGCCAATAAAATTACGGTAACGTTTAAGCTTCTTTTTAAAATTAAAACATGAATTATTATGTTAATAATTTAATAAAATTATTTATTTATACTGAATTGCTCGTTTTCTATTGCTATAAATCAAACTATTTCCCAAAAAAAATATCTGAGGCGTATAAGCATTAAGAGGCCATAAAATTAATCATACGCATTAATGTCAGAAACAAACAAAAAAGCACAAATATTTCATTAATTTTTGATATTATTTTTATATTCTTCATATTTGTTGTTGTTGTTATTGTAGTTATTTCGAAAACTTAATTTCGTCTTATTTGTTGTAAAGTTAGTCATCAATAAACCTAACCAAGTGTTAAATTTTTTTTTGCAAAGAAAAACTTTTTACCAACCATTAGACTACAATGTTGAAGACTCTAATGGTCATCAGCTCTTCAAAATAATCCATTATTTAATAGTTATTCTTAAGAGAATTGAAAACAAAACACAAAAGCATTCGAAAATGGAAATGGTAAAAAAGTTACTATTAGATAAATATATAACCCTAATTTTTTTTTTTATATCCTCATGGAAAAAACATAAAACCTTCAATATCATAACATTAATACTAATATAACCTTCAACATAATGTTAGTAACTTAATTCTTTTCCTTAACTTGCTATATCTAGTTGGTTCTTTATGCCAACACTCTGTCAATAATATTAAGCTAAATATGTATGTGAGTTCAGGGGAGTCTGTGTGAGTTTGTTTGAAGAAACAACAAACAGCGTTAGAAGCAACCGCAATATTTCGACATTATTTTATCATTTACTTCCTTAATTTTTTGTTGTTGTATATTTAGCTCTTACACAAGTTTCTTTGCCTGTATAGGAAGATGTTATCCTTTTTTTTGTTATATTGGTGCTGCTACATACAAATATAAATATTCTTGTCAAGAGGTGGTGAAAACCCAACGGAGATAGACAATAAATTCAATTACCAGCTAGAGTCAGGCAAGCAGGCAAAGAAACAACAACAACCACCACATACAAAGTGCTACGAAAAATACTCTAAGAGTTTGTTACTTGTAAGCAGCAAAAGCAACAGCAACAACCACACGAGTATTTGCAACTAAAACTATATGCCACAACTTACTTTACAGTTTCCTGCTAAAAGTACTTAAGAAATTTACAATAATAGGATAAGGGCCACAAACATGCACTACTCAACCAACCATCCAGCCATTTAACAAAAAAAAATTGTATAACAAAATTAAAAAAAATATTTTGTAACTCAACCTCTTCCTCCAAAACACAAGAAAAAAAACTGTCACAACACTAGCAACAATAACTTGCAAAATATGTAATAATAAACTTAATATGAGAAGCTTGTGAAAGATGCCTGTGAAACTTTGAAAAAAAAATAAAATGATTCAAGTCTTTATACCTAAGCTGGAAAATGATGAGTTAATATGTGAAGTTTACTTTTTTAAGTTGTTTTTATTGTTTCTTGGAAAATGTTTTTTAGAAGAAGAGTAAAGAAGCTTACGAACTTGATAAAGTATTAAAGAGGAGTAACATGTTTTATGTTTTTTTATAAAATCATCATTTGTCAAGTCACATTTTTTTACAAAACGCTAAGGAAAATGAGATGGTTGTGAAAATGAACTGGGTTAAAAACTTTGTTTAGATTTTCACACCTCTACGAGATTTCAAAATTCATTAACTTTTAAAAAATATATATAACCTTTATTCGATGACCTAATATTATTATTCCTGCTATCTTTTATTCAAATGTAAGTAGATTTTTTCACAGTCAAAATGTGCATAAATCAACAATCAGTTGAAACATCAACCACTTTGTAAAATTTTTGTACTTTCTAGTATTAGAATGTTCTTTAAAATTCTTCTCAAACTTACCTTTAACTTTATATACGTTTTGCTAACGCTTAATTCGGCTTTAGGGCCGTTTGGAGTCTCGACAGATTTATAGCAATCTTCACCTTTGCCATTCTCTTCAAATTGCACCGGATCAATTTTGTGATGACTTAAGAGCTCCATTAAGACACGCCAAACTTTTGGTAAGTTACCAGCAATTTCCTGTGCCGATGTCACTTTGCCAATAACTTCAGCAGCATAAAGTTGATTCATTGTTGCTGCAGCAGAAGCAGCAGCAGCTGCACTAGTAGAGTGGGCAGCTGCCGCTAACGTTGATGAGGAAGAAGACTTTCTATTGCTTGTTGTTGTTGTTTTGCGATAATGATGTTTTTTAATTCTATTTTGTGCAACAACAATAACTTTTCCATCAGTGTTATTTGTTGCAGCATCATTGTCATAAGACAAAGCCGTAGCGCTAGCAGGTGATGTGTTGCCGTCACATGACGTTGAATCTACTTCTTCTTCTTCTTGTGATGGCACCTTTTCATTTTGTTGTATTTGTTTAACATTTGATGTTAATGCTGCCATATTTTCATTATCCTTTTCATTTTCCGTAACACTGTCACTGTCGTTGTTCTCATCGTCCCGAAGTTTATCAGACAATTTAGTAGCGTTAGCTACTGCTGTTTCACTGCTGGATGTTTCACTACGACAGAGATTTGGGGATGTGTTCAATGACTTTTTGTTGTCATCTTCTGCTGTTACTGATGTTGTTGCCTGCTCTACTAATTCGAATAATAATTTTGGCAAAGTTGCACCATCCGTACACTCTTTGGTTGCCATGTCATTTAACAATGTACGATTTTCCTCCAACATGGTTGTCAGTCTATCGATATCTAAATTGTTTTTACCATTAAAACCCATCACCATTTGACTAAAGAGCTAAATAAGAGAAGAACAAAACACAAACGATATTTAATGAAAAAACTTTAATGGAATAAAAGCGAGAAAAAATAGTGTAAATAAAAAGGAGGGATTCAAACTTTGTGTATCAATTTTGCTGTATGTAACTGTAAAAAATAAAGTAGTTATGTTTAGTAGGGACTATTTTTGTAATCTATATATGTATTAGAATGTAGTGCATGTGTGTGTGTGTGTGTGTGTTTTAGTATATTATAGTTTACTTTGTGTTTTGTGTTTATTCATGCAACTGAACGTCCATCTATTCAACTTATTAAGTCACATATCCTACTATCCATCCATCAATCCGTCCATCCGTTTCAATGAAACTCTCTATGCTTGATTAGCTTTTCTGGATAGACATGTTTGGTTATAAAGAAATTTAACGATTTTTTTCTAATGGTAGTTTTAGTTAATTAACAGATAATTCTTTTTTTCTAATATGGAATTTTCTCTCTTACTATGTGTAGTATCAATATAGGGTTTTAAAAGCCCAGTATCAAACTTAACATTTTCTTTATATTATTCTAGTTTTTTGACCTTTTTGATATTCTTTTCACAAATTAATTATTCAAGCTTAAGGTCTGTTTTTTATATAAAAATCGTTTTTATTTATATTGAAAATTTTTTTTTTCAATATTTCGCCACTCCATTGTGTGGCACCTACAGGAATTTATTATATTTGAAATTGAAAATAATAGTTTGAAATATAAGTTCACTCTTAATATTGAAAGTAAAAATATAATATAAATAAAAACTATTTTTATATAAAAAACAGACCTTAAGCTTGAATAATTCATTTGTGAAAAGGAAAACATTTTCTTATGAATTTTTATTTTTTAAATTATAAATTAATATTTTTGCTTTGGTCTTCGAAAACAACAAACACTATTAAACTGGCAAAGAGTAGAGTATTTTTACTTTTCTTTACACCCTACCCCCTAAGGG
>NDXZ01138933.1:0-11071 GCA_003055125.1 Paykullia maculata | reverse complement strand
TTTAGCTACATTTTTGTAGCAGATAGTATGGGAAAAAGAAAGATTCCTGCGAGCTATGTTAAAAAAAGTTAAAAAAAAACAATTTTTTTTTTGCATTTTCTTAAAGAAAATACAAAAAAAAATTTTCCGGTGATAAAATGTTCAAGGGGATGTTCATTAGATACCTATCTATAACTTTGTTGAGGACATTAAAACGCTATCACCAAGTCTGAATGAGTTATTGGCTAAAAGGTTATGGTACCGTTTTTTAGAAAATTCACCAACTCTCTCAATATGTTGAGGTCCATAAAATTAGAACGCGAACTAATATTGCAAAACGGGGCTAGGATTTTACTCAGTTCAAGAAGTACTATCGAACCTTGTTTTTTGTCGCACAGTGTAATTTTTACAAAACAATATTTCGAAATTCTTTAAGGTTGTTTCTATTGAATTTTATTTAAATATGGATATAAGTTATGAACGTAAAATTTTAATTCTGGAAGGACATTTATATGGAAGCTATGTGAAATAAGAGACCATTTACAACAAAAAGCAGATATGTATGTATTATATGTACATACATACATATGTATTTAAAGTTGCGAGCCGTGAATTGATCAAAGGTGAAAAGATGGGTGGTCATTGCTTATTTGAGTTAGAATTGATTGGTATTTTTAAAACTAGGTGCAATATAATTTAGTGGACATAACAAACTTCAGCAAAAAGCCCTTGTGTGTTTTGGCGATAACTTTTTATTTTATTTTATTGAGCACAAAATTTAATTACTTATTTCTCATTAAGAAAATTTGTAGTCCAAAATCTTTTGATAATTATTTGGAACTGAATTTAATTAAATTCGATTATAGTGATCCCTTTTTCAGGAGTGGTCCAACTTCTTCTTGTCATTACATATAAAAAGTTAAAAAAAAATGTTTTTCTGTATAATATAATAATTTTTCATTGTTTTTTGTTTATTAATAAAAAATTTTTGTTTTTTATTATCGTTATTTTAGGCGTTATGTTAAATTATTTCATTTTTAATTTTCTTTATTTTTTTCAGTGTATAAATAATCGCTTTTTTCTCCATGATTACGTTTTTTTTTTCTCTTAACAAAATTTTTATTTTAAGTAGTTATATGAATTTGAATTCAATTAATTATTATTTTTTTTTTTAACCATACATTTTTATCGCAATTTATTATAAAATTTTGTTTCTTTTTATTTATTAAATAAGATAAATAAATATTTTTATTGCAAAAAGTTTGTTTTTGACCATCAAAAGTTTATAATTAATTATGTTTCTTTTGTTGTTGTCTTAAAGGATTAAAATGCATTTATAAGTTGTTGTGTTTGTTGTTTTTTAAAGTTAATTAAATTAACCAATTGTTTGTATGTATGTTTTTAATTATTAAATGGATATACACTTTTGTTAATACTATACATTTATGTAAATACATATACATATTTTAGGGGTATTCGTTTAATCGCTTAAATGCCTCTTATACCTTTTTAACTTTTAAATATTATATGAAAGTTTACGAGTTTAAAAGTTAAAAGGGGCATTTAAGCGATTTAACGAATACTCCTTTTATTTTTTAATTTTTAAAGCTGTTATTATTATATTTTTGAATTAATTGTATTATTTTTATTGTTTTTGAGAAACTTTAAACAAAATGTCCTTTAATGCAACCAACTAAATGCCTGGCGAGCAGACAGACAAAATTGAGGTTAAGGGGGAGTAGAAAAAATAACAAATAAAAAAAGCAAACTAAAAATAAATGGCAGTCGGAAATTTAGTCTGCTAAAAAAACGAAGCATTAGGCCCTATTCTGTTAATCAATTTTTTTTAAAGTAACTCTAACATGCATTTGGTATTCTGATACAGAACAGGGGCACTTAAGTAAAAATTTTAATAAAATGTGCAATTTTTTATGCATTTGAATAGGAAATCCAATTAGTGTTTTTTATTTTCTATCAATATCGAATGACGCAATATGCCTCCTGAATTAAAAGTAAGTTTTTTTATAAAAAATAAAAAAATTCTTGAAACCGAAATTTGTCTAAAAAACTTAGAGCTTTGTACTTTTAAATGAAATGCCTGACAATAATAACTGTACAGACCAAAAAACCAAAAAAAAAAACCTTTTAACGAAAACCAGGACTTTCTCTTAGAAAACTAAATTTTGAAATTTTGAAATTTCAATTTATGAAAAAATAATATTGGGGGATTCACAAGTAACTTATGATAGCATATTGTTTTATGTCCTAAAAATTTTAAATGGTTTAAGTTCTTTGTTATTGCTTTTTCTGTTTGGCTATGGATAGTTTACGACAGCACAATTTAGGACAATTTAAGTACGAAAAGTAACTTAAAAAATTTAAATTTTTAGGACATAAGACAATATGCTATCATATGGGTGGCTTGTGAATACCCCATATGTATAAACAGAAAGGAAAAAGATTTTTCATTATTTTAACGTTTTGCGAACTTAAATTCGAAATTACGAAAAATCCAAAAACTCATATATTTCAAATTTTTAAGTTAAACAAATTTATTTTACACTTTTTTTGTAAAATGTTTGAAATAAAAACAATTGATATTAAAAAAAACTATGTTGTTTTCTCTTAATAAAATTAAAAATGGTTTACACTTTTTTCAATTATTTTTAAAAACTTCGCAAAACGTTAGCTTTATTAAAAGTAAACTATTTTCTACTGGCAGTCTAAAAGTTAAAAGTTGGTTTCTTTTTACCAATAACATTGTAAGTCTCACCAGTTGTTGCTAGGTTCTTTTTATTGCAGAATTTATTAAAATTGAAAGCGGTTTGGTATAAAAGCAAATCGTAGAAACAAAATTTTTCGAGTGCAAAAGAAAAAAAAAAAAAAGTTGGAACTTTCCTGAGAAAACATAGAAAAATGTCATTAAAATTTTCTTGTTTTCTAACTGCTAATTTGTGTGATTAAAATATATATTTAATCACACGACTCTATATCTTAAGATTTTATTTTTTAAATTATAGTTTTTTTTTTAAATTTAAAACTGAAAACTGTCTTCACATAAGCTTTTTTTTTGTTGCTGTTAATTTTAAAAATGTTGAATCTTAATGGCTTTATACAAGATGTATTTTACATATTGTATGTATGTATACATATCTATGTATCTTGTAAAATTGTCTTTGCACAATTTATACATGTGTAAAACCGTTGAATTACTGCTTGTGTCAATCCATTGGAAAACAAAACAGCCATAGCTAACGAAAAAAAAACGACGTTTAGGGAGTGCGCACGATTATTTTATTTAAAAAAATGAATCTAAAATGTTAATTCGTGGTGCAATTACATAGGTGATCTTATTAGAGATGTCACATTCTCTCTTTTATCTCGCTATTTCAATTTGTCAAACTTCATACAAAAAAATGCTAACAAAAAAATCATTTCCGAAATTAAATCACCTTGTGTAGTTACACCAACAGTTAATCTGTCTGAATTAATAAGATTTATTTTAAAGTCTATTATGTTTAATATTGTAGTTTGAAATTAAAACAATATTTGGTTGTTTTTTGTTTAGGGCTTGTTTAATTTTGTTTATTGTACATTTACAGCGAACGGTCTGAAAATAATTTCTTTCACTTTCAGAATCCTTTTTTGGGTCGATTATGGAGGGCAACCGACATTCAGTTGCGTTGCCAACTGGCAACTAAAATTTTAAAGTCGTAATTTTCATTAAACTTGACAAGTTAAGTTAACAGCTGCTAGCTGCCATTTGCCTTTTGTAAAAACATTTTTGACAACTGACAACGGTAATTTACCAAGAATTTTTATTTTCCTAAAAACTTGTTTTGCGACTTAAATAATATTTGCCACATAATAACTATAAAAAGTTATAAATGTATGCCCCTATTATGGTTTACAACTCAACTCAGTTAAAACAACTTAACTCTTTTTTGGTATTACGGATTACAACTTATTCCAGTTGAAATTGTATTGATGTTGTCAGTCTTAAAAGTGACGATTTGACAGTTGAATAAATAGCTGATGTTAGTTAACTCCTTTTAACTTTTTGTTAATAAAACAACTGCTAGTTATGAGTTGTAATTTTTTTAAGGTTTTTGTCAACCTCACAAACACAAGTTGTTATCCATAATAACAAATTGCAAAATTTCAACTGAAGTATAGTTGAGTTGTAAGCCGTAATAGGGGCAGTAACTAAAATAACTAACTAAAAACTTTCAAAGTATTCATAAATTTTTTCGTGCGCACTCTTATTTGATTTGGTATCACCATACATACAATAAAACACAATTAGCAGATTAAAATTTTGCACAATTTATTTATGAAATTAAAAATTTATTTTAATTTTCTTAATTTAAAATTTATTTTTTTCATAATTGTATTTTTTATTTTTATCAAAATTAAAGTCGACGTATAAAATTCTACACGTTTTAATTTGTAAGTAAATTGTCTATGAGCGTTAGCAAAAAAAAAAAAAACACAACTATTATTTCAGTAATGCATCCGAATTACTGTAATAAAAAAATAAAAGACTTAAAAGGAAATAATAAATAACAAAAAATATACAAACAAAATTGTAAAATTTTTTTTCCAAATAATTTGTTTTACTGCTTTTCTTTTCATTCGATTAGTTATTTATGTAAGCAAAGGCTTAAACAACAAATATTTTACAAAATTAAATAAAAAAATATGAACAATTAAAAAACAATATGTAAATATTAGAGCAACAAAATGGTGTATAAAACAATAGATGTTTTCTAAGAGGCTACATTATATGTAGGAAAAAAAAATGTTAATAAAATTAAAAGCAATTTCCTTTTAATAAATTTTTTTTAATAAATTTAAGAAAAACTTAAAAATTTAAATAAAAAGCAGCGTCAGTAGACGAGAAGAGGACTTTAAGGATGGCGGCTTTGAATACAATAAACAAAATGGAGGTTAAATAAGTAGTGTAACTTAAACTCTCTCATTTTCTTTGTATTCACTAAAAATTTACTGTGACTGTGTATGTATGTGTGGTGGCCCTTGCAAATTGCCTAAACTAAATGTTTTGTTTTTCTCTTTCTCATAGTGATTTAGTGACTATAGTGAGTGATTGAAAAATAGGTAATGTTTTGGTGTTATCGTTATCCTTTTCTTCTTCTAAATCTTCAAATGTATTTATGTTATTCTTTTCAAATAAATCAAATTAAAGTAAACAAATCGCTCATTTTCTCAAACAGCGTTATAACGCAACAAAGTAGTTTTGCAGAAAATTAATTTAAAGTTTTTAATTTACATTAAAGACGTGCATTGCTGCTGCTTTAAGTAGTTATTGATACGTACTTTCAGGTTTCTGTCACAAGTTTGTATTGTTATTCTTAGAAACGGTTTGGGTGTAACAGATAATTAACATGGTATATTCGTTTAGTCTGTACAATATGGTATGCAAATGCAGGCCTTTAATTTACATACAACTCATTGGAAATATTAAAAAGTTTTCTTCTGTCAAGAGGTGAGTTTACACGCCATTTGCATGAATTTTTTACACAACATAAAGCACGATAAAGTGAACAATTCTGCATCATTAACTGCAAAATTTC
Source organism: Paykullia maculata (assembly GCA_003055125.1). Taxonomy (NCBI): domain Eukaryota; kingdom Metazoa; phylum Arthropoda; class Insecta; order Diptera; family Rhinophoridae; genus Paykullia; species Paykullia maculata. Next base: position 5,498 of record NDXZ01138933.1, on the reverse strand, counting down.
ATTTTTTGAGTTATGATGTTGTTTGAGTAAATGAGCGATATGTTTTAAAGCTTATTAGCGAAAAAATAAGTAATAGAAATATGTAAATAACTAAACCACAAATGTTGACTGGAAACAAAAAATGTATACTACATTTAAGTTCATCTTAGAAGTTTTAGTTTAAATTTGAGAGTAATTTCTTTTTTTTAAATTTAGTTTCTTAAATCAATAATGTTTAAATGTTAATATAAATGTCGTTTGTTCTTTATCTTCACTCTGGTTTTATTTTTTTTTTACCAATTTGTTGTTTGTATATAGTTGTTGTTGCTATAATTTTAAACAAAAAATAATATTGTAATCATATAAAATAATTCTCTTTTGTTTAATTTTTCTGTATTCTATTTTAAATATTTAATAGTAATAATATAATATATATTTATTTATATACGACAATTTTTTACTCTTGTTGAATTTATAATTTATTTTTATAATCATCCTTGTTTTTCGTTCGTTTCGTTATTTAAGTTCATTTTTTTAATAATAGGTTGTGGTTTTGTGTGAATGTGTTTTTTTTAACCATTTATTTATTTTTTTAATTTTTTTTAATTTACGGTATTCAATTGTTTTTTCCTATTTAACGGCTAGGCTTAAAAGCCTTGTAAAAGTAGGTCTTTAGTTTTTTTTTTGTTTTGTTTTGTTTTTTTTTTTATTAAAAAGGCGGGGCTTGAAGCACTCAAGAAAAATTAAATATTAAGTTTGTCTTAATTTACTCGATCACCTTCAATACTTTGCCAATAGCAATAGTTTTATCTGAAATTACACAAAGAAAAATATATGTTTATCTTTAATTTACAATTTAACAAAAATAATTTAATAGTTAAAAGAAAATTTTAATATAAAATTTTTAATCCAAATAAAAACATTTTTCAAAAATTATTTTTAAGAAAACATTCTATCAAAACCTCTTCATTAAAATAAAATGTTTTTCAAATTTTTCTAAACAGATGGTTAAACAAAAATATTTTTTACAAAAAAACTATGAAGAATTTACGAAATTAATCTGTGAACTTGTCACCTTGTTTGACCATTTGACGGCGTTATATAACTTTTTCTAGGAATATGTAAAGTCGCTTATCTTCACTGATAAACCAAAAACAATTAAGCACATGAAAGGCAAAATTTAAAGTGTTATATCTGAAATACAGCCTGATTTACTGGGAAGTGTGTGTAAAAATCGGAACTCAGCCGCGACGGCCTTACACCCGATATAAAGATTAATGACATATTAAAAACATTTTTCTGTTTTATTTTTCTTCTCCTTTAAAAAAATCTTCCATAACTCTTAATAATAATTGAGTTATGATGGAATCGCACGAAAAAGTGTAAAACAATTAATTTAGTTTATTATGAACAATTTTTATTATTTAATTTTAGATAAAGAAAATTTTCGTAATCGCACAACTGTTCTACTAATTTTTTTTTATAGCTTTTTTTAAGTTAATTAAAGCATTTTAACATTCTTAGCATCTTAGATGATTTTAGAATTAGAGCAAAGCGTGTTCTTTTTGTTTTCATCTAAAGTTAAAATCAAATCTGGCCAGAATACACCTGGAGTCTTGAGTTTTATTATATGGATAGCAATTTTTTCGGAATCGTTTTTCTTTATGTATAATACTTAGTTAAATATTAAAATTCTTTGCAAAACCATACACATACATATGTACATTTTAATAAGTTTATCCATCTTCAATATAATATAGTTTGCTGAAAAGCTGATTAAAATATATGTTTTTATCTTCCACAATAAAGCAAGTTTTAAAGCTGTTTAACACATCAAGACCATGAATACTTAGTTTTAACAGTTTTTTGCCAATTGACACTTTGAAAACAGCATGTTATTAAATTTCTTCTTTAATTTTAATACATATAAATGAGTAAAATATTTCAGCTTTTGAAGAAACATTAGGTTTTTATATATTTTTTAATCCGTTTTTACTTTCTGTCGACCTAATTAAGGTTTAACAGTTATGATCCTCAGGTACACACCCGATAATCTTGCTATATTCACAAAAGAGGAAGTAGAACTTTCTAAAAATATGACCAGTTATTCCGATTTTTTTAAATCTTGATGCTATCGAGACAGCTCGTTGATTTGAACTAAAAACTAAATTTGTAAACATGTAATAAAAAGTGTTTTATTGACATGAATAACGTTAGGCCTAAATAGCTAATGAAACTATTTCAATACAACTATAAATTTGTTTTAATTTGATTTAAAATTTTTAAATGCTTTTCGGTTCTACTCTTATAACAAATATTTTATAATGACAATTAGTTTTCAACTTACTTTCATCTCTAAGAGTAAATCTTCCCATTTGTGGAAATAGTTTAAATTGTTCTAAGCAAATCATTCCAGAACATTCAATTCTCATAATTGCTACTTGATCTTGTTTAACGAATCTTGGACGTGATTTTGATTTATCGCCGGACTTTTTATCTACCAAGCAGATGAGAGCCTGTAATCATAAAAAAAAAATTCATAAATATGAATAAATATTTGAATTAACAAAAAATCCATTAAAAAAAAACTTACTTTAACGGTAACTTCTTCGGCTGCACAATGTATATGCATAACGGCCGAATAACCAGCACAGATAATTGATTTATGCTCTAAAATAACAACTTGGGCATCGAAAACTTTGCCGGTTTTAATTGGATTTGAAGCGTCACATAAAACGAAACCAGGAGAAACATCTTCTTCTTCGATGCCCTAAAAAATAGAAAAACTCAAAGTAACAAAATAAATCAATTAAAAAATATTTTATTAAAACCGACCTTCAGTTTAATTTTTACATTTTCGCCTGGACCCACAGATGTAACTTCATCATCATCAGACCAAAGCTGATCGACAGCCACTTGTGTCTGTTGATAGTAAAAAATTACCATTTTCGTTAGTTCCAAATGTTAAATAAAATTTGTTTTAAACTCACTCTATTTGGCATCACTAACAAGTTTTGACCTTTTCGCGCACTTCCTGACTCAACTTTGCCCATTACAACCGTACCCATGTCCTTGTACTTATCGACAATGGGCATAATGAAGGGACCGTCAGCTTTACGATTCAGTGATGGTAATAGGTCAATGAATGGAATAAAAGCAGGTCCACTGTACCAGGGACAAATTGAGTCTGATATGGTATCACGTAGACCGGCTCCACTTAGACCTGAGCATGGCATGAAGGTCAAATCCTTGGCTGGATTAAAACCTAGTTTTTTGAGGTAAGGAAGGATCTTGTCTTTGCATTCGTTGTAACGACCCTCATCCCAATTGACCGTAGGATCGTCCATCTTGTTGACCAGCACTACCAAGTGTTTAACACCAGCAGTTTTGGCCAACATAGCATGTTCACGTGTCTGCCCGCCTCGATCGAAACCTGTTTCGAATTCGCCTTTTCTCGCCGATATTACTAAGACGGCCAAATCCGCCTGAGCAGCGCCACCAATCATGTTGGGAACGAAACTTTTGTGACCCGGAGCATCGAGAATAGTAAAGTGTTTACGTTCCGTTTCAAAATAGGCACGACCTACCTCCACCGTTTTACCTTTGTCACGTTCCTCTTGATTTGTGTCCAAAGCCCATGAAAGATACCAACTTTCACGAGACTTTTCACGAGCTTCACGTTCGTATTTCTCTAAAGTACGTTTGTCTACCATACCAGTAAGAGACATAATTTGGCCACCAATTGTTGATTTACCAGCATCTATAATGGGAAAATGGTAAAATATTAAATATTTGATGGGTAAACAAAACTATTAATAGAAAACTTACCAACATGGCCAATAAATACAACATTAACATGTTCCTTTTTGCTTCGTGATTCTTCAACTTTTGGTAATTTCTTTTTAGACACTTTAGGCGTAGCCTCTCCTTCAGTATCATCATTTTCATCGATATCTTCATCATCGGGCGTAATAACTGGATCATCCTCAATATCCCAACTATCAGCTGGATCATTTTCTACGAATATACAAAATGTTAATAGAATTCTTTAACTTAACTTTATAAAGCTTTTGTAAAAAAATGTTTCTTTAACAATAATTTACTAAACAAAACTTTGTAACATTTTAAATAAACGACGAAAACGATATGAAAGTTCTGGGAGAAACTTTACATTATTTTGTTATTAAATTATTATCGAATTTTGTTTTATGGAATATGTTACTTAAATCCTCTAGTTGAAGACAATATTTAATAAGTTCTTTTTACAAAATTCATTAAAATGATCTCCATTAATAAAAAAATGTTTTATTATTTATCTTTTTAGTATTTATTTAAAAATAAAACAATTTTCTTTATAAAATATTGTTTATAAGTTTACATTCACTTCTAGGCCATTTTTGATCCAACTGAGATAAGTTGTAGCATAAGAAATAAAAGTAAAACAAAAAGTAAACAAAAAATCAATGAATGAAATTTACTCTACCAATAATTAAAATATTTATTTCCATATGATTTATATTTATTTCAAGTGAATTAAAATGTGAACGAAAAATTTAAAATTGTTAACAAAATATATATTAATAACCAGTTCGCATACAGTGTTATGCATTACTGAAAACTAGTTGCTAGCCAACTAGTCGCTTAATGGTTTATGTATAAGTGAAAGATTGCAAGCAGCTCGTTAGCATAAACATTTAACTATGCACAAGGTTGATAGTTAAACATTTTATTTTATTTTATTTTATTACTTTTTTTTTTGTAATCTTTGGTCACAAAACAAGCCAGTAAAGTTGCTATATATTTTGCCAAACTAAAACAAAGGCAATATTGAAAAAAAAAATTGTGCAGAATAAACGAAACTTTTGTCCATACTACGAATAGTATGGACTAGAATTTTATAAATAATTTACAAAGGTACAAAGACCGTTCATATTTTTATTTTTTCTAACAAATTCTTCCTTTTTTCTGCCTGTTTATACCCTTCACACATTTCGTTTGTAATTTCTACAATATTCATTTGCGACTCCATAAAGTATATATATTCTGTATCCCTAAAGATATAAAAGTCGATTTAGTCTTGTCCGTCTGTTCGTGTGTTGATTGAAATCAAGTGTTCGTAGCTTCCATAAGTCACCCAGGGTTGTATTTGGTATCAAAATTTTGGAAATATTTTTGAGAAAGTCGGTTTTGAAAACTGGCGATATCCATCAATAACCGGCTGAGATTTAAGCAAACAAAGACGACCAAGGAGGTGCATTTAAAAGATTAATATTTTGCTGTTTTTGGATAAACTATAGACATGTTTGATTGTCTAATTGGTCCATAATCTGCAAAGATATAGGCGAAACACTTCCTATTACATACCTACACGTGGTGAAGGGTATATAAGATTTGGCACAGCCAAATATAGCGCTCTTACTAGTTTAATACAAATACGTTTTTCGTACTGACAATTCTTTGAATTGCCATAACCGTAAATAGAATAGCAGAATGAGAATATTCACGTATGTGATGGATTT
>NDXZ01138896.1:0-10736 GCA_003055125.1 Paykullia maculata | reverse complement strand
CGATTAATAATATTTCTTACAGCAAATCTGAGTGTTTGTGGGAGAGAGGAAAAGAAAAAAAAATCAGACCTGCGGCAAGAAATTTTATTCAATCTAAGCACACGTTTATGTAAAGCAATCAATAATAAAAATATTAAACAATTTCAGACACAACTTATTAAAATGCCAACATGCAATTATCAGCAAATCTCTTTAGTTGAAATAGAAACGAATTGCAATAGCTTAATTAAATAATATTTAATATTATTTTTAATCAATAAAATTTGTATTTAACAAAAAAAAATCATCTTCTTCTTCCCCTCTCATCTTTCACATACTTACAAATCATTACGTATACAATGGGCTGCTGTTAACACATGCCTGGCTGATATTAAAGTACCACCACAGCGAAATGGCCTCACACTATAGGGATCATAGCCAATTAAAGCCATCCATGGCCAGGCGCCTATTTGACTTTCATCGCCACCCACAATTTTCGGTAAAGTAACATTAATCTGACCACAACCTTCTTCTTCGCTGGGTAATTGATTTACGGTGTAAGTGTTTGAATCTCTTGTAGTTGCTTGATTTTGTTCAGAGGGACAACAGACAATTGTACTTTGGCCACCGCATTTAGTATGAGAGACTCTTAAATCGGCTTTAAACTGTTCGTTACTGGGATCTCTTTTAAGTTCATCATACAAAAAGGGGCAGTTTTGTAGGGCTGTAAATAAAAATGTTATTCAAATTCAAAAGTCTATATCATATAAAAGTTAATTTCTTTAGATCTATTTTTTTTTTAAACAACCAGAACTCTAATTGAATTTCGTTGTAGGTACAACTAATTCGGCATTTTCCTTCCATTTAGAAAATTAAGAAATAATTAAATTTGTTAATTATTAAACAATATTTTAAACACAAATTGATAAACGTGGTACAAAAAACCAGGTAAACTCATTGCTACAACAAATACAAATTAAAAAAAACAACATTTATTTTGTTTTTGTATAAAAAATTCAAACTGTCAAAGAGCAGGGACGGAATCTTTTAATTGAATCTTTATAAAATATATTTTAAAAAAGTAACTTTTTCGATTTCGAGGTAATAAAAATTTTACAGTCTTTTAGTAAAGTTGTCTTAATTTAATATATTTGTGCTGATCTCAGGAATAAATGTTGCTTTTTACTAAACATATTCAATTATGAAATCCAACATATATAAGATGGCAATAAGACTATCAACATCGGTATACGATATCATCTATTGATGCTGAAAAATATTCTTATATATACTTATATGCATATAATTCTATAAGTTTTGCAATAAATAACTTCAGGAAGCTTTTATATCTGCGTTTTCTTTTTTTTATTTATTATTAAACGGCCTATTACCTATATGCTTAAAAATTGTTTTAAATTTCATATATTTAAAATCAAATTATCACATTGACAATCAGTAACCTTTTTCGTAACATTAGTTTTTAACCAGTGAAATATTAAAATTTTTTACAAATTTCAAAAAAAATAACTCAATACTATTTATTTAAAAAATATTCAAAGGAATAAAAAAATCTACTTATTTTTTATATTGACAATACTTTAAAATTTTATATAAAAATTAAAACAAACAAAATGATCAATTAAACACATCCATACCCGGCTTGTATATATTTTTAGTTTTAGGGCAAATAGTTGTTGCAGAAGCTTTTAAATTGTTATAAATGAATTTTTTTTATATATTTTTTACAATATTTTTAATTTGTAATTAAAAACAAAAATTATGACAATTGCGATTTTTGAGCTGATAATCAGCTGGGCCACCTGGTCTACCTTGTAAATTATATCATGCTAATAAATTTTTCCAATGATGAAGTATTAAGAAGGATGAATGTCAACCGACACCTAATAGCAACAATAAAAAAAAAACGGAAAACTTCATACCTAGGACACATATAAAGAAACAACAAATACAAAATTTTACAACGAATCCTTAAAGGAAAAATTGAAGGAAGGCGCGTGGTAGAGGCAGAAAAGAAACATCATGGCTGAAAAACATCCAGGACTGGACAGGGTTTAGGGATGAAAATACCATCCTACAAGCCGCTAAGAATCGAGAACCGACCATTTTATCATAACATCAGATTATAAAGTGTATATATACATATATATTTATGAATGTGAAATACGATCACTAATATCCGAATAACGGATGGGTAGATAAAGAAGAAGAAGAAGAAATTTTTCAATTTTGACAATCAATTTTTTTTTTTTTCTTTGAATTATTTTAAATTTTAAAATAAACAAATTTACTTATTTTTGTAAAATAATGAACAAAGTTAATGAGTTTCACACATTTATTTAACATAAATTTTTAAATTTTCATATATCTGACTTTTGACCTAAATGCGGGTCTAAAGTTTTTGACCTGGTGTCACAATATTCTGATCCGGCACGCCTTAAAAAACAAGAAAAAACATCGGCTGTAACCGATTACAATTTCTGACAATTTTGTCTTCAGATAGAAACGAAAGGGATCTAAAATATATTTTAAATATACAAAATAAATAGTAACGGGTTTTCCCTTAGCGACATAACAATTTTATCTATTAATAAACCACAGAAATATTTGAGATATTGAGTTCAAATTTATTGTGGGTGTATTGCAAGCATTACATTTTATAAATGAAATTCGATTTCGGTCATATGACCACTACGAGGCCGTTTACAGCGGTCGATTCTTTGGACCCAGTTTTCCACCACTCTGGCAATTTCGCGTTGGATGTTGTCTTTGAGCTAGTCTAAAATTGCTGGCTTGTTGGCATGGATCGCATGAACGAGGCGGCCATTCGACCGGACCATTTCTCGAGATAACACGTTCACCAAATTTGTCATTCAATAAATCGATTTTTTCGAAGTTGCGACCACCGACTCAGAATTTCGGTAGTAATTTTTAATAATTTACAAACGTTGCTGGTTCGTGAACTATACCATGATGAAAATGTTGACTTTAACTAACGTTTTGACATTGACAGTTGATTAAAAAAGTTTCAGGGTGCGTTCATATAAAGATACGAAATTGTTATGTTGCTAATGGAAAACCCTTTACAACACAACATAATAAAAAAGAAAGGTGTTTTGTTAAATTATTTAAAAAAAAAAAAAAAAACATTTTTTTTTTTTAAGTGAAAAACTACCATTTTTGAGGTACAAAGTGGTTTTTATAAGCTATTAAGGATGCCTAGATACGTTCAGATTGTATTTGTATGTTCACAAAAGTTGTTAAGCTTTACCGTGGCTACAATTTTGCTTAATATTGTTATAGAAAATTTTGGATTCCGTGAAAGTTATGCAATAGAAGTAAAAAAAAAAAAATTAAAGTTTTTCTCTAATTTTTCAAAAAAAGTGCAAAAAAAAATTGTTTTATATATAAAGTTGCCTTAGTTTATTTATCAAATTTTTAACTACATTATTGATAAATATAGTTAAGCCGTATCACCAACTCTGAAACAGTTTTTAGACAAAAACTGATGACACCTTTTTTGGTCTACTGGTTTTCAGAATCTTTTGAGACCCATACAAAAATGGTCACTAATTTGGCCAAACTGAGTAAAGGTATGTTACTACCCTTTGCTAGTATAATCGAATGTGTACTGTCACGTTCTTGCATTTTTTTTCACTGTTGCACAGTGTATATTATTATCCGATAATATAATTTTACAACCGGTTTTTAACTCTTAAATTTTTGTAACGATTGATATAGCGCTAATAATAAAACATTAAAAATCCATTATTTTGTTTATACGATTATTACTCAATTTCTTTGTAACCAAAAAAAAAGCCTTTTTAAAAATATAAACTAATAATATTCAGGCCATGACCTCAGGCTTGAAATTTATAAAATTTTTATTTGGAAAAATTATTCACACTTAATGTTGGAAAAATTTTGAAAACATAAATTCTTCGTTTCCATTTTCCTATTATATTTTAAATAGTTTTTTAAAACTTTAATTTTACTATCTCGTATTAGTGTACAGAGGAAAAAGTAAACGAACACACCTAATAACAGTAATTATAAGGTGAATCGCTTGGGAGAAGACTTTTTTGTTAAATTTTTGGGTTTGACAGCAACATTACACGCAGTAAACAAACAGCTGGGAAAGCTAAATTTTATAAGATGACATGATCGCGGCAACAACTATAACATGAAATTCGTTTTTGCTAAAATCACATGGCAATATCAAAGTGTTTGTCGTCAGCAATTTTTTGTAAAAAACAGAAAAATGGTAAGTTGTGCGCAAATGAATTTTAATCTAATTTAATAAAAAAATTGTAAAGCATACAATAAAACATATGACGAAAATAAAAGTGAGTCAATCAGTTTATTAAATTCACCTTAGAACAACTGTGCTAACATATTTAAAAAAAAGATAACTTTTTTCGAAATAAAGAAAGTTAATTATCAGTTCTAAACATAGTTTACACAAAATCGATTAGAATTTGTAAAAGCCCTGTAAGTAAAGTTTTTATTTAATACTTACGTTTACAAGTGCCGGTTTTGAAATCACTGGTAAAGCAGCTGGTCTCCTCAATATTTAAATTTTTATTAGCGGTAGCATTTTCTGCAGGGGCTTTTGTGGTGGTTATTGTAGCAGTAGTGCTCGTCGTAGTGGGAGCCACTGAAATATCTCGTCTTACTGCTGTGCAACAAACCTATTTTTTTGTTATTAACTTTTAGATATCACAATATTTTTTTCATATTTTTCTTTTCAACCTACCACTGGATATTCATCGGGCGTTATCCGATTGCCGCATATTCTCTGTAACGTCATTGAATATTGTTTTGCCGAATTTTGTGGCAATTTCGAAAACAAAGTTAACACTTCAGGGCAAAATTTCAACGAAACACATGAACCCATATCATTGAGAGGAGTGCGACAAAAATTCTGCTCAACACCCCGTATAAAGCCCCGCTGGCCATGACCGATACACGTGAAAAAACCAAAAACTATTTGTATTACGAAATAAAAACTAGATTTTTTTATAAACATTTTTGTTTAATTTTTTTTTTTTTAAATAAAACTTAAATTTCCTTTTGTTTTAGGTTTCACTAACTATACACTTGCTTTGCTGGAGCAGTTTAAAAAACTACTGATAGTAATTAATTTAGATGCTGAGTTCTAATAATTATTAAAAATTTAGATGAATAAAAAAAGGTGGAAAACAAGAAAAAATCGTGTTTAAAACTTAACTGCTCTTTCCCCTTTTGTGATATTCATGATTGATTTATTTAAATAAAACATCTTTAAATAAATTATTGTTAAAAAATATCGCAAATATTTATTGACTTTAGAATATATTGCATTTTGTAAAAATGTTTAAACAAATAATCAGATGTTGTACATTTTTTTTCTATTACAATATTAACGTCATTGTTAAGTACTTAGATAGTACCGGTTTGTTTTTTAGTATTTTCATTACAGGTAGCTATATAATAATATGATAAATTAATAGCTGCTTTAATTGAAAACATTTTGTAATAACATCATTATTAAAGGAAACAAATTATGCTCATTTGTATGTGTGACTACAACAAGTATACAACACAACATGTTCTTACATTCAGTAATATTGATTAAGTTTGCAAAGACACACTGATTGTCTATATGAATGTTTTATGTATGTTATGTCGACTGATTTTAAGTCAAAGTTACTAACACATGTTTAATCACTTTTTTTAAAGAATTAAAATTCTGATGCAATATTTTTAAAATGTTTCATAAACTTTATTTTAATGTATTAACTTTTAAATATTTTTTTGTAATAATTCTAAAAGCAGAACGTGTTACAACAGCGCTAACTGTATTATAAAAAATTCTAAATTTTTGTTTTTTTACATTAATTATTTTGTTTGAATTATTACTTAATTGCGGCTTTCATTTGTGTTATGGGAATTTAAAAAATTATATTTGAATACATTTATTGCTCTCTATTCTCTTTAAGTGAAAATAAAACTCATTTTTTTTTTTTTTTTTTTTTTTGTAGGAAAGTCCAAATATAAAACATTTATTAATAAAAAAAAAAGGGATTTTTTTAATTTTCCCAAATACAGTTTTGCATGATGTTTATTTGTAATAACATGAATAACGACAAATTGCAAGGCATAATGTTTACGATAAGTTAATATTAGAGAAACATATGTATGTATGTGTGTACGTATTTACATACATATATGTACGTATATTAAAATATCGAAAAAGAGTCAGCAAATAAGAAAATTAGTTGAATTTTTAAAACATATAACTTTTGTAGCGTTTTCTTTTCTAGCGAAAATGTTGCCTATATTTTTCCCTATTTTCTTTTTTGTGTTTTTTTTTTGCTTTTTTAAAAATGTTGGAAAAATATTATACGTCTGACCTTTTATATAATCAAAAGATAAGATACTGGCTGATTCAGTTTTGTTATATGTAAAAGGAAAAAATAATAAATTTTTGTTATCAGTTTTTATTGTTTAAATAAATAAATAATTTTTTAATTTTTTGGCAAAAAATCACACAAAATGCGATTATGTTAACATTAAAAATATGTATAATTTGTGTCTATTATAACACTTTTAAATGTAACATATTGTAAGGTTGTATGTATATTAAGGCGGGACAGCCAGAATCACCGACATCAAAGCCAAATACATATCTGTGGCGCCAGGGTAGTGCTCTTCTGTATTTGGTGAGATAAGAATTGTTTCATTTCTTATGAGCTGTTAAAGCCGGCTTTAGTAATAGCGAAAGATCATACCGAATACAACTTATTCGTTTGAAACAAATATTTAACAAAACCCGGTTAAAATATGTGACCAGACATGAATTTATAATGTTTAATCTTGGCAGTTAAAAACTATGTATTTGATGGGAAGTAGATGGGAAGTTTTTCCCTACTTACCGTTTATACCAGTTTTTGACTGCTATATGGCTTGATAAGTGTCTGGCCTCGAAAAATGCGAATTAATTTGGGGATGGAATCCGTAAATTGCCAGAATGATGAAAAATTGCACATCTTTATACTTTTTATTAAACATATTTAAAACGTTGTACAGAAAAAAAACTCGATGAGGATAAATGCCTACACCCAATATGACAAATTTTATTTAATTTTTTTTCCGTAGACCAGTTTCATTTACTGCTACATTTTAAGAAATTTTCTTTATTTAAAATAATTATGTATGATTAAGTTCAGTTCTATAAACCTTTGATAACTTTATAAATCGTCTATTAACATGAGGGTTATTTTATACAAATTTTTACATCATAAAATATTTACAAATATTTGTTAAATGGAAAATTATTGGTTAGTATTTTATAAAGATTTATTCAAAGAAAAAAAAATATTCTTCTACTTCTTAGTTGTTTATCTACCATTACTTAACTATTAATCTTCTGCAAATTTATGCATAATCAAATGTAATATTTCTTACCAACACGATTGTTGTTTTAAGTAAATCCCCTTGAAACACACAATTAAGAACTGGCCATTACTCTCCACTAGGTTTGGCAAAAAACTATCGTTATATCAATATATCGATATTTTTTAAATATCATTCGATATATTTCGTCGATATTTTACTTTGCAATATATCGATATATCAAAATTTTTTTCTTTAAATTTTATTTCGATATTTTTGAGCTCTGGTTTTGTATTTTATGTTATTAATTTGCAAAGAAATTTTCTCGTCACAGACTTTATAGAATAGACTGTTATAATGCTTGTACTGACAGTTACGACGCAGTTACTTTGATTCGATTTAAGATATTTGCAAGCCTAAAGCAACAAGATTTAATTCAGACCCGTAACTGAAAATTAAAAATTTTTATATACAGTTTCATAGTTGGGGCGTTATCTGTTTTATTGTGCATAACTTGTGGATAATGTTTCTATTACATTGTTTTGTTTGTAACGTATTTGTAACAAATCATTAACAATGTGCAGATATGTGTGTCCAGCATTTTACGCCTGTTTTTTCTAAAGTCGCCCTTCGATATTTTGTTTGTCAGACTTCCTCGGTGTCTTCGGAAAAAGTTGCCCCAACGGTAAATCTAAAAGTATCCGATAGTAGAAGCTGTTTAACAGAAGGTGATCTTTATGTCAGTATCTGTTAATAACTGGATTAAATTAATTTTTCCAGCGCCTTACTTGGTAGTTTAACCATATATATTAATAGTTTTCTGTATTAATTGTTATTAGTTAAACATCAATAAAATATTACTTTTTATACCCTTCACCTTAGGTGATAATGGTATATATAAGTTTGTCGTTCCATTTGTAAGTTCTGCAATATTCAATTTCGACCCAATAAAGTTTATATATTCTGGATAATTATAGATACGGAAGTTGATTTAGCCATGTCCGTCTGTTCGTCTGTTGAAATCAAGTTTTCTCAGATCCCTGATGTCGTACGAACACGTTATTTGTACCAAACGATCAGGAATTTTCCTGAGATTCTTGCTATTGAAAATCACCAAAAAAGCAACAAAAAAATTTTTACACAAAAATTCTTATATTTGTGAGTAAGACATGCCTTTTGAGAAATATAAAAAAAAAACATTTTTTTTGAGATATAAGCAAAAAAATATTTTCGAGATATAGGCAAACATTTTTTTTACGTAAATACATGCAGTGAAGGGTATGTAAGATTTTTTCAAATATAGCGCTCTTACTTGTTGTTAAAAAAAGTTATTTTTTCCTGTATTTTATGAATTTAAAAATATATCGAAATATCGACCAGCAACGATATTGAAAAAAATATCGATATTTTTGGTGCATTTGCCCATCCCTACTCTCCACACTCATGGTAAAACGTGTTGATGATGCAGGAAATCTAAAACTGGTTTGAAATTATCTATTATTCGTAAACACTGAAAGTCTGGTGATTTGCTTCACAATAACTCAATTAAAATCTTTAACGTATTTATATTTGCTGTTTGACTAAATAAAACCTCAGGAATCCCCTTTTCTAATACATATTTGGTATTTGTTTAATTGGCATAAAAGTCATTTATTAAATGTGTTTTGAATGGAAATATTTTTGTTAAAAAAAAATAAACAAATTAGTTAAATAAAATAGTTCCAATCAAATGCAACACTTTCGATTTAAAGGTGACTGACAGCTACGCAAATTATAAATATATAATACTAAATGAATTTTAAAATTGAATACCCGTTTGCGAAAAAAAAATTTTTTATATACAGGTGACCCCCAATTTACGAATAGGATACGTTCTGTGAAAGTGGACGCTTATCGAATATTCGTATAGCGAGCTCAATATTAGTATGGTAATCTACTGAAAATAAATAGATACGTTCCAGGGATTAAAAATATTCGTAAAACATGATCCTTATTAGTATAAGTTTGTAACAAAAAAAAATACATAGATGTGTACCCAAAACGTTCGTTATGCGAAACCCTATTTAAGAAACATTTATAACAAAATTAGAAAAGAAATTTATTCAATAAAAAAAAACATTAGATATTGATATAGAAAAAAGGAAATTTTAATAACTTCATTATTTATTATAATTTATTAATGATGTTCGTAAATTCGAAATTTCGTATTCGTATAACAAATTTTATAATTTATTAATAATGTTCGTAATCTCGAAATTTCGTATAGCGAGTCTTCGTAAATCGGGGGTCAACTGTACTTTTAATACTTTAGAAGCAGTGAAAGCTAAAATATTGTATGTTCTCTACAGCTATAGAAAACCATAATAAGTTACTTAAAAATGTATCATTAAAATTGTAAAATTCTCAATGAATATTTTTATTTGATTTATTTTAACATGTTTGCTACTTAACAACGCTTTTAGCTTAATTAAATTCCTTACTGAAAATACTGTAGCTTTAGTTAACAGAAATATTAGGGCACGTTATAAATTATCTATGAAACAAAACGATTTCAAAAAATTCCAAAACTAATCAACAAATTTATTATATTCTTTAAATTCTACAGACTAGTTTATCTTAAAACAATACGTTTCCGTTGCATATTATTTCTTCTTTTTCTACACATTACGTTTTTTGCGTTTTCTTTTTCTTTTGGAATTATCTAATTGTGAAAATATCAATATTTCTGAATCCATTACAGCTGAATGATTAGTCAAACTCTGCCTTAATTTTAAATTCTGCATAGATTCATCTGATGCTGTTGTCGACATATTTGTAGCCGTTTGGCTATTTTGTTGTCTGGGATCTATGCAGGGACAATAGGCTATAGGTGGTTCACCGCCAGCTAAACAAACTAAAGGATCAGCCGGACATGGTGGTAAAGTTGTAGGCGGTGTTGGCTGGAAAGTTTGTATTTCGGAAGTTGTAGTCTCATCCGGTGGCAGTGTTGTGATGGGAAAATATGCGTTTGGATTAAATGGGCACAATCCCTTAAGACTAGCCAAATACGATAGAAAAGGCCAAAAATAGATTTTCACACACAAATGATTGAAGATCATTTCACTTTTTCAATTTAAATTTGCGGAAATTCAAAACCTAGTTTTTTAGGTGTTATTCCAAGCGCTTTAAAATACTTTTATGTTGTTTTACTATTGAACTTAGTTTTTAAAATAAATTAAAGTTTGCTGAAAATTAAAAATTTTTTATTCAAACAATTGTCACTTGGTTTTTGCAGGTATTTAAAGGGAGCACAAAGCGTAAATGCAAAATAATGGTAGCATGAAACCAAAGTCAGTGATTCCGAATTTAAAATAAATCTTTTT
>NDXZ01138891.1:5855-23356 GCA_003055125.1 Paykullia maculata | reverse complement strand
ATAATTTTTACATTCGAAATAATTTAAAACTTTTTACTTTTATCCCCTTTCATTGCCTTTACATTATCTTAAATTCTCCTCTGGGTTAAAATGTATTAAGTTTTAGGTAACTTTAACCCTTTAGTTTTTTTTTTCTTAAGTTCTGTTAAATAGATCATTTTTATTTAACTATGCTTAAACTATGATACGTTGCTTTGTGTTCTCATAATGAAATCTTCAGAAATATAACAGACTTATGTGCATGTTCCTCTGTTTTTTTAAAATTTTTTTGTGGCATCTGTTTTAAAATTGTTTTAAAAGCGTTATCGAAACAGTAAAAAAACGAGCAAAAAAGTGGCATATTTGGCCGTGCCAAATCTTATATAACCTTTTCCAGCGTGGAAAATTCCATGAATTATTATTTAAAAGTTAAAACTATTAATTTTTTTGTGAAAAATTAAAAAAAAGCCAGTTGTGTTGTTTGCTTTATTGATTAATTTTGCCATCCAAAACCAAAGTTTGATCCCACATACAATTCTTGGTGCCCTACGGAACAAAATGGCTAAAATAACTTCCCTAAGGATCCATATACATATCGCTCATTTACTAGAAGAACGTCATAACTCAAAAAAATTAAATTTTGGAGTTAATGATGCAGAATTGGTTACTTTATCATGCTTTATATTGTGTAAAAATTTTATGCAAATCGCGTGTAAACTCACCTCTTAATAAAAGAAAACTTTTAAATATTTCAGTGAGTTGTATGTAAATTGAAAACTATAAACTCATTTTCTGCAAAATTAGTTTTTTTGAGTTATGACGTTCTTCTAGTAAATGAGCGATATGTTCTTTGCAGTATCGCAAATAAAATTGTAGAGACTACAAACAGAATGTAAAGAGTAAAGAAAACGCGGCAGCCTTTGTTTGTTTTAACATTTTTTTGCAGGCCTGTAAAATTTAATCAACATTTTTTATTAATTAGTGCTTTTAAACGATTTTTTTTTTATTCTATGAAAGCCAAACAATTTTTTAAATGGTTAGTTAAGTTAACTTTAGAAGCATTCAACATATTTAAAAAAATATTGGCCATTTAATAAACGATTTTACCATGACCTTTATGTACAAAGTTTCGAAACCTTTATTCTTGAAATAAAAGTAATTCATCTTATGTCTTTTAATATTATACAGTCACCAACACCTTAATTTATTAACTGAAAAATTATAATAATAATAATTTTACTACAACGTTAAATGTACAAAAAAAATGTAAAGTACATTTTAAATTATGGGATGAAATATTAAAAGTCATTCGTAATTATTCTAATGAAAATGCTGTTACATTGTTGCAGGCGTTTAGTACAATATCTTCTGGCGTTGTTGGTGCTCCGCAACGTATCCATTCTCTTTTTAAGCCGGCGTCTTTGCGAGCCGATTCTAGTGCGTGCTGTATTGCGAATATTGAACTGACTGCCAGACAACTAGGGGGCTCACCAGTTGCTTTGGAGCGTAAAAAGCCACCTGGATTTTTACTGCCAGGCAAAATTTCAATTCGAAAATCAATAGGAATGTCCTTTGCTCCCGGAGGTTTATAATTCCATGTACGATTAGTTATTAGTTGGCCAGTTGTGCGATCATAAACCAATTTCTCAGTTAGCCAATAGCCTAAGCACATAACGAATGCTCCTTCTATTTGCCCAACATCAATGTTAGGATTTAAACTTTCACCAGCATCTTCTAATATATCCACGCGTGTAATCAAGTGGTTGCCGGTTAAGATGTCAATCTCCAGTTGCGTGAGACACAAACCGTAAATGCTATAGTTTGCCAAATCGCCAGGTTTACAATGTTCGCTTGCAATTAGGTTAATGTTCTTTGTCCAGGCAAGTTGTACAATCTGCATCCAGGAGGCGTCCTTTTTCAAAACTTCTTTTATCGGCTTTAAGCGCTCATTTAAGGTTTTACATGCTTTTTGTACAGCACAACAGACACTTTCACTGCCTGAACTTGCCCCTGTCACAAATGAGTTGGCACCATTCAGAGTATCACTGGCATGAATTTTTACAAACTCTACAGGAATACCCAGTTCAAAGGCAGCAACTTGAATAGCTTTTGTGTTCATGCCTGTAAAATAGACCATCAAGTCCTTTTTTATATTCTATGTTTAACATTGTTTGTTATTCTTACCTTGACCCATTTCTATGCCACCATGAGAAATCACCACTGTACCATCGGTATGATATATAGCAACAGTTGCTGGAAACTGACCAATATAGATAAGAGGATAATCAATAATTGCCAAACCAATGCCCCTTTTAACCCATCGATTTTTCTCGTTAAAGCAATCGATTTCTTGACGTCGTTTCCTGTACTCAGTGGACCTAAGAAAACGTGGCAGCAAATCATTCATTTTATGTCCTGGTACCAGATTAACAAGTCGAGCATCTGCTGGATCTATATTTGCCTCAAAAGCAATGTGTTCCAAAATATTCTCAATCATAGCGATGCCTTTAATGAAATCCATTTTATTTCTTGTGGTAACATTAAAAAAATTTTACTTACCTTCAACGGAACCTGGCCCGCGACACCAAGTAGAACTAGTGGCGTCAGTGATAACAGCATTTCCCTCCAGTTTTAAATTATCTTCCGTAAATTCATAACAATTTTTTGCACATAATGTTGAAATATCTGGGACAGGATTTTCGTTTAGGGTGCAACCAGCATCTTCATAAAATATATTTTTCAAACCTACAATTTTACCATTGGACTTTATGTGAAATTCATAATCAGAGCGACATGCATATCGTTTGCCATTCGAAACCATCATTGATTCAATGGTCTGAACAAAGCGTGCTGTACGATTAAGTTTATGTGCAGCCAAAGATGCAGCGCAAGCAACTGCATTGCACCGGCTCACCTTGCTACCATAAGCACCACCTAGACGTCTGACTTTCATTTCGATATCAGCTGCCTTTATTTGCAACAGCTTTGCAATGGCACTCTGGGTATGATCCATCCATTGAGTGGACGACCAAACCTGTAGCCCATTATCTAATGGAACTACTATACATGTTTGTGGCTCAATCGTAAAGTGATATTGCAAACCTATTAAAAAAATTCCTTTGCCATTTATATCCGCATTATCGCTTAACTTAATATCCTTAATTTGAGAGGAGGCGACTTTGTGAACACGTTCCATTCTATTGTTTGCGAATACGTCTGCAAGAGTGGGCATGACCATGTCACTACCATGCGAATACAACACTTTTATTCTGGAAGTAGCTCTATTGGCAATATCGCTTGTTACAGCTACAATCATACCAAGTGGTTGGCCATAGTAGCGCACAATGTCACCTGAGAACAATTCTTCAACTTCATAGCGAAATTCCAAATTAACGATGGTATTTAAGCCTGGTATATCTTTAGCCGAATAAAATGCTATTACACCGGGCATCTTTAATGCCTCGGAAGCATCGATTTCTTCAATGGACGCACCAACTTTTGTGGCATTTACAAAGGCGCAATAAACCGAATTGTCGAGAGTTAGGAAATCATTCATGTAAGTGGCTTCACCAGAACATTGGATTAAAGCTAAATAAAGAGAATAAAGTTCATTGATTGATCTTATAGGTTAAGAGATTAGATATCCGCAAAATTACCCTCAACCTTTTGTAGGGGCTGTGTAACAGGATAATTATTTTTCTGGGTCTCGAATGTTTGCAAGCCCGATGACAAATCCCGTTTTAATATTGAAGCGCCACTTTTAAATTCCGATTTTACTTTATTGGGTGGTGAAATATCTAAGAGAAATTTATACATCAAACCACAAGCAAGTTGCCTTCTATATTCTGGTGAAGGTTCTGGTAATACGGCATTAGGATGCAAAGCATTTGATAACTCCGTAAATATTTTTCCCACCACTGCCTTATCGTAGAATATTTGATTTTTAAGGAGCCCCTCAACACTCGATGCATGAACAAATTGTGGTGTTATACCGCCAAAACAAATGCGAGAATTATTCACTTTTCCGTATTTCTGCACATCAAATAGAAATCCAGCATTAACAATAGCGTGAGCATTTTGAGCACGGGGCGTTACCTATTAAATATGTAATTGTTTGTAAAAAAAGTGCAACGTAAATTAATAAAATGAATGATTCCTAAGACTTACCTTGTATGATTTAAATTTAAACTTATTCTTTGGATAGAAGCCCAATTCAAATGCTGTGATTACAATTTTCGGTGTGCGGTTTCTAAGGAAATCCAATAGCGACATTGATTGCGGTTTTGTTGGCTCCAAATTAACAATCACTTGTGCGTTCAAAGTCTCAAATAATATAAAAACATCCGATTGAAATTCTGGATGCTCTTTCTTGATTATAATATTACCAGCCAAGGTGCCAGTCTAAAATGTGATTAATTTCAGTTTAATTAAAATGAAATTAAAATTATATTAAGACTGGTAGAAAACAGAAACGATTAAAAGAGTACAACTTTACACACATTTCTTACTGGAACATTTGCTATTTGGTCAAAGTGGTTCCAAAGTTGATGACAATATTCAAAACCAGATTTTTTCGAGGCTTCATTGAAAATCTCCATTGTCTCAGTAAGACTTAAATTTGCACCTAAAGTTAATTTTTTATTTGTTAGCTGATGCCTTTTCAAAACACCAATGTTGTTGATATCAATAAAATGTTTAATATTTTCCGATCTTCTGTAGACACCATGAGCAGTGTTGCCAGCTACGAGCATATATTCGTCATTGGCGTTAATATTGGCTAGAATGTTAAAAAGTTCGACAAGATCTTTTGGCCAATACCATGTGCGACCATCAATATAACTAAAATTTTGCAAGGTCTTGCAATACGATGTAGTACATAATTTGCCTGTTTTTGGGCATTTCCCTATCGAAAGATCTTCAATATCTTGACACTCTTTTGGTATCTGTATATTGCTGTCGATAGCAAACGATTTCATGGCATCCAAAATGGGTCTGTAACCAGTGCAACGACAAATGTTGCCGCCAAAAGAATTTTCAACCTCCGCCATAGACACTTTGCCTCCTTTGGACTCCAGTAAACCATACATATTCATAATAAAACCCGAAGTACAGAAGCCACATTGTGAGCCATTCATTTTTGCCATACGTTTTTGTAAAGGGTGATAGCCATTGCTTCTATTGCCAAGACCTTCGTTGGTTATAATCTGCCAATAGGCACAAGTATTCAATAATGTCAAGCACTGAAATTTTTGAATTAAACTTTAATAACACTTAAAAAATATATGAAATAATAATTGTTTTACTGAGTTGGCAGCCCATGTTTTTAGTTCCCCGGTAAAGGGATGTTTTCCTTTTACAACAACAATACAGGCACCACAACCGCCTTCCAAACACATAAACTTGGTTGCCGTCAACTGGGCATTTTCTCTTATGAAGGTGTTTAGTGTTATATCCGCCGGCAACGTACATAAGTTTACTAGAAAACAAATATAGAAATAAAAAAACTAAAATTAAACAAAAATCTCAAATTGCAAAAATAAAAATTACCTGAGTAGGGCTGACCATTAATATTAAAATTTATTATCATCATATTTTCGTACTATTTTCGTTGGTAATGATTTTTTTTTTGTATTAGAGTTAAATTTGCTGATTAATTATTATATTTAATCTTCATATTGTCACCTAAAATACAAAGCAACGTTATAAAAAATTAAATGTTTTTTTTTTTTTTTGGTATTGATATTTTGAAACTTTTTATTTATTGAAAATTAAACAAAATATCTAATTTAGTTCTGATTAGAAATTTAATTTTTTATCTAAATTTTAAATTTATATTACGCCATTTTGTGTTTCTGGTGACGACATGTTTTTCTATGTGCAAGAGTTTTTTTTTTTTAAATACTGCAATTTTATCAAAAATTATTTATTTTCTATAAGACTTGTTTCTGCTACGACACTCTTTGCAAAAGTAAAAAAGTTGCAATTTTCAAAAACTGTTTAGTTCGAATGTGATGAATTTTGTTGTTTAGTTTTTGTTTTTTTTTTTTCGAACAACATACAACAAATAAGCAATAATGACTTAATTTAGACCTTAAATTTATTAACTGCAATTTTTTTGCACAAACAATAATTTAAATGCAGTTTGAGCCTGAAAATGTAAAAATATTTTATTGGCATTGAGTTTGACAGCTGAGCTATCGAAAATATATTAAAAATATCCAGCAAAAACTTTGCTTTTCTAGCGAGTTTTTAGGTAATTTTGGAGATTAACATGAACTTTTTATAAAATGGCTGTATGATGTCATACTTTTACACAAATTATTTTAAAATTCATAACCAGTTCATAAAAATGTACTTCAAAAGAACAAACATATAACTAATTACCAACCACCAAATTAAAATTTGAGTTAAAAGTAGTATTTTTATTGTTTTGGGCTGCTTAAAAATGATTATTTAAATCATGTTAGTATTCATTGTGTAAACAAGAAGTTATTAAGATCAGTAGCAGCAAATCATTATTATTTTAACAATAATGATGTTGGTAACCTCTCATTATCTATGTGACGAACAAATTAAGAAGGTCTCAAATAAAGGACACACAATTAAAAACTGTTTGTGGTAAACAAAGATAAACATTTAAACAAAATTAAAAAAAAAATAATATTAAATAGTAATAATCTCCTTATTAATTATATATATTTTTCTCAGCTTGACTTTTTTACACTTCAATTGTTTAAAGATATTTAACACTGTTTAATTTAATTAAAAATTAATACATTTTTGTATATATTTCTATGTATGATGCATTTTAAAATTGTTAAGTATTTTCGCTACAGTCGTCATATGCTACGTTATAATGAAATGCGTGAGCAAATTATAGAAAAAGAAACAACAACAAAAGTT
Source organism: Paykullia maculata (assembly GCA_003055125.1). NCBI lineage: Eukaryota > Metazoa > Arthropoda > Insecta > Diptera > Rhinophoridae > Paykullia > Paykullia maculata. The sequence continues at coordinate 16,474 of NDXZ01138891.1, read as the reverse complement.
TATTGCTACGTTGCACAAATCTATGGTTGTATCAGACATGGCACATCAAAAATTTAAAATTTAACTATTCTACCACAAAAGATACTTTTTCATAATAAAAAGTTCTTAAAAATATATTTCTGAATTCAACTAAGGTTGAAAGAGTTTTTTCATTTTAAGAAAATCAATTTATAATGATGAATCGAAAAACTGATTTTCTGCAAAACAGACAAGTTGCTTTAAATAGCTTTATTTATTGCCACAGATTTTTTAAAGCAGTTGTAAGATTTAAAACAGATGTTTGCTTGTTTACTAAAATTTCTTTTCAAATAATTAAATAATAGCCTTTGCTTTGCAATTAAGGATTAATTTTTCTAGTGTTGCCATAGAAGCTCATTTTTCACAATCATAGCGTCTCTACTTAAAAAAAAACTTAAAATGAAAGCAAACTTAAACGCATTTTGTTTATAAAAAGCTAAAATAATTAAATTAATTTATCAAATTCTGTCCAGTCCACTGTGGATAAAAGTTTTATTTTGTTAAAAAATAGACAACATTTGTAGCCAATGGTCTAAAATTACAATCGATGACAATGCAATCAATAGGTTTTAAGCAAATTTGAAAAATTTAAACAATATTTAAATTAACATATAATCAATTGCAATTAAAGATTTTTTTTATATTAAAAACTTTACGATGGCAAAATTCTAAAACGAAGAAAGTATTAAATAAATTACCATTGGAATTTGAAATTTTCCATCCCTGAACAGTAGAATAAACAGTTTACGTTTTTGATTGCTAACCTTTTAAAACTGCTTTTGTACCCAACTTTGTTATAAAAGGAGAGCGTATTTTGAGTTTGTGCTGATATATGTAACAGTAAAAATAATAAAAGAATTCAAAAATAATTTTTGGGAAATTAAACTTTGTTTTATTTAAATATTTTTTATAAATAATTCATTTCTTAATTTCATTATTATTATTATTTTATTTGAATGAAAACTGAAATTACAACTAACAAATTTCTGCCAATTATTTCGTAAAATAATATTTTCAAACCATTTATCACAAATAAGGATACTCATCGAGCTAAACAAATTTGACATTTTAGTCTTTACATAAAACAAAAGAACTTGGTTAAATTTTCCGCTCCCTAAATTTAAATAAAAGTATATGAAATTGATACAAAAACTATTAATTCAAAACTATAATTCGTCTAACAAAGCAAAACAAAACAAAAATCAAACTATTAGCAATTTTCTATGGTTGTATTGTTAACACAAATACATACACACACACACACACACGTACACATGATGCTCTTATTTAGCAACAACTTAATAATTTATTCAAACTAAGTTATTTAAAGAAAACAAAAACTTTACTTTTAGGAAAATTACAATGAAATTGTATAAATTTATATGTAATTCTTAAAAAAAAATCGATAAGAATTTAAGATAAAAAAACGCTCAAGTATTTTAATTTTCTATTGGCTTGTTTAAAAACAAAACAAAAACTTATGTTTTCCTACTTACTTTTTCTACATAAATAATTTTCCATCAATGCCTTCTTTAAAAAATTATAAAAAAAATATATTATTAAAATAACGTAATTATAAATTAAAACAGAAAAATAAACTAAATGTAAAATTTCATATAAAACATATTAAAGATAGCAAAAATTTATGGAGTATTAAAATTACAAAAAAAAGAAAATGATAAATTTAAACCACCTTAAGAAATATATATTTGTTTCTGTAAAAATAAAATTAAATTAAAAAAGAAAACTTTAACTTAATATAATAAGACACTTAAACAATATTTTTTTATTTCTTTCGTATTAGTTGATTAAGCTTTAAACACATACAAAGAAGTACATAATTAATTCAAAAATAAATATATATAAACTCTTTGTTTTCTTTTATTAATTAAGTAAATGAGCTAAGCGAACGCTCGCTCTCTCTCTCTCTCACTCTCCCTTCTTCGGTATCGGTTATTTTAAATGTAAAAGTATTTGTTAATTTTCTATTATTTTATTTACTGATAGAGTTAAATTTGTTTTTTCTTAAAACAAATTTCCCTTAAAGAAACTAAAAGCAAAAATAGAGGCCATTATCACGAACATCAAATAAAGTGAACAATTTATTTCTATGATTAATGTAAAATAAATGTTATTTTTATTAATTTTTAAGTTGATTGTTTTTTGTGTTACATAATTGTTTTCTAGCTTAAATTTTATTATACATATTTATATTATTATTATTATTATTATTACATATTATATTTAAAATATTTTTGAATAAAGCAAAAACTTATTATTTAAACACTTTTCTAAAATATATTATTTTATTTTTGTTTGTTACTTATATTATTGTTTTTAAACTTTTTGTCATGTATGAGAAATGTCTAGTCCAACTTTTCTGCTGTTTTTAACTATGGGGTTGTTATGAATTTGTATGAATTGAAATGAATACGTTTTTTTAACAAATAATTCTTAAAAAAACAACAGACTGCCTGTTCCTATAAAATTAAAGCAAATTTCGTGTGAGATTTTATATTGATAGCAAACACAAATTTTGGTAAAATACGCAAATTTGTTGTTGTTGTTGTCAACATAAACTCTCACAGGAAATTTTTTTTTAATTTTATAAGAACAGGCAGAAAATCTCTATAATTTTATTTATTTATTTATTTATTTATTTTCTTTTTGATAGTTTAAATTTGTATTAAAATATAGTAAAAAAACTTAGTTTAACCTTAAATTTGTATCTAAAAAATTCGCAAGATTTTCCGATTACCAAGCTACTGCTATTTGTTTGCTTACAAATTTCATTAAGGGTTCCTAAAAACTTTTTAAATAGATATTTACAAAGCAGGAGAGTAATATCTGTAAGCAGGCCTCTTTAATTACCTTTGCTTAAGAATCTTTTTCATTATGTCTGCTGAAAAGGCCACAAGATGGCCAGAAAGGAAAACGGAATGTGGAAAGTCTCGATCGGCAATGACATCGCATGCAAAAAGTAAATAAGTGTTAAATAAGACCTTATAGAAGGCCACCACACCTGCTTCTTATCGTTGTCTTGTCTAAATTTTTTTCGTTGTCAATGATTATGCGAACATTTTAGGAATAATTTTATTTCGAGTTTCAAAAATATAAAAAATAGCTTTTTGTTAATTTTAGCATATGTAGTAAAACGGTAAAAAATAATTTTTTCATACAAACATTTTTAATATTCAATTTGTCCTTTTTTTGTAGAAAATTGTAACAATTATCGTATAGTATCGTTATAGTAACGTTATCGGGCCAGAAACAAAGTTTGAAAGAGAATTATGTCTCTATTGAAAAACTATTTACATTAAAACAAGTTTTTATAGTTAAACTTTTTTATCCTATGGAGGCGATATTTTATTAAATGTGGAATAAATAACAATTTTTTTTAAAATTTAGAATAAAAAAGCTCATTTAGAAAAGTCTTAAAAATTGAACTTTTTTATAGAGAAGTTCAACTATTTAATAGAAAATTTTTAACTTTTTCAACTACCAATGGCAATACTGAAATGAAAATTAGATCAAATTTAATTATTTAATAATTTAATAATTTTATTAATTTTCATAGGATTTAAAGTATCGCCTATTAGCTGTCTGTAAACTCTTTTTATATCGCTTTAATATCTGCTTGTTCTTTAATGTTACAAAAAGTTTGAAAAAGTGCTCTTTAGTCTTTTTTTTAGGATTTTTAAGTTTGTTTTTGACTGATTTAAAGCAATTCTGAAGATTTTACTTTTATTCTTTAAACCAAAAATCCTTTTCAATTCAAATTAAAAACAGCAAAGAAGCAGATAGTTTTGGAAATTTTCTATTTCTTTAGTAATATTATTTATCATTTATTTTTTTTTTTAATGGTTGATAAACAATTTATTTAAAATTTAGACAATTTTTTTATTAGAAAAGTTTTTTTTAATCAATTTCTGTATATGTTAAACTTTGTTTTTTTTCTTTTGAAACATTTTTTTTTTTGATGAGCGCCTACATTTTTTATTAAAAATTTCTTCTTTTATTTACTTAAAACTTATTTTTTTTTTAACTTTTAAATTATCCTTTTAACATAACAATCTTATTTTATAAAAAAATATTTTTTTTCTTTCAAAGAAAACTAAAAAAAACCTACGAAAATGTATTAAATTTTAGAACTAAAAATATTACAATAAAATATATATAATTGAAGAAAATACTCGTACTTAATCATAACATAATATACCTTATCTCGATACTCTGCGTTGTGATTGTGTAATAAGTGTGTAAATTATGAATGTAAAATAATATTTAACTGAAATTCAATAAAACTGTTTACTTTAATAAGCCAAATTAAAAACAAAACTAAAAAATAATTATTTAATTATAATATTTAAGTAAATACGAGTATATAGAAATGAAAAGTTCTTTATATGTAAGTTTATTAACTTTACCTTAAAAAAGCAGAAAATATTATTGTATAAATTATATTAAAAAAATTATAGAAAAAAAAAAATTTATATAACTGCATAAAACTATTTATTTATTTGGAAATAAAAAAAAACTCTTTAATAAACTACTTTGAAAACGAATGATAATAGTTCTTAGACATATCAGAAGAAAAACCAAAAACTTGAAAAAATAAATTAATATTATATTAAACTTTATATAATTAAAATATATATAAATGAATATGCATTTTAATTTAAAATTAAAAAAAAAATAAAGAAAAACATATAAAATAAAAATATATTAAGAGAAGAAATCATAAATAAATTAGCATTAAATTATATTAATAAATATATATTTATAGTCAATAACTCAAATAATACTTTACATTTACTACAAATCTATAATGAATTATCGACATTAAATAGACATAAAAATAAACAACTTAAACTCCTGAAAATGATTTTAAAATAATTTAATTCCCTAAAAAAAAATAAATAAAAATATTTAATGAAAAAGTACAGTATTTTATTAAATAAGATTTTAAAATGATTAAAATTAAACAAAAACTTACACCTAAATCTTTTATAATATTATAACAAATAAGAAACTGTCATATAAAAAAACTGTTATTTTATAACATTTTTTCAAATGTTATAAAACACTTGTTAGAAAAACGAAAAAAAAAAACAAAAAAATATTTATAAAAAAATCTTTATGGTTGTAAACTGATGATCAAAAAATTAAAAAAAAACTTTAACTTTAACTTTAACTATAAATATAAATATATTTAATAATAAGAATAAATGTTTTTAATTAACCTTAAGAATTTAAAAAAATCAAACTAAAGTAGTTGAAAAATCCCCCAAAGGAGCTTAGATTTTGAATGTTCTATCTTTATTATATAAAGTAGCAAAATTTAAATAAATTAAATTAAGAAATAATTTTAAATATCGGCCTTGACGATATTATTTGTATCCTTCATTAGATTGTATATAGATTACAGGAATTATTTTAACCACCGTTAATACAGCTATTCGTATCTTTGTTAACGCTGGCTACCACAATCCAAGCCATTGGAATAATTTTTGAAAATTTATCTAATTTGCAGAAAATGTTTTCTAAATCTCCAAATTACCAAAAATGTTTCACAAATTTATTAGTACAATTTTAAATTAATCAAAAAACTTATAGAACATTTTAATAAAATCAATTTTTATTATTATTTTATTTTTTTCGGATTTTGTTTAATATTAAGTCACAAAAATTTTTATTTAAATTTTGTTTTCGTAATATTTTAAATAATTTTCTATAACATATTTAATTTATAGCAACTTTTTAAGTTGTTCACACATTTTTGCTTAAAAGAATAATATTGATAAGTTTTTTTCTTTTGGTGAATAAGTAAAGGTGGATTCACACACTTGTTTCGGACAAAACTTTCGTCCGGACAACATTTTATTTATTGAAAGTTTTCTGCAGCACGATTCACTCATTTTTAAAATTTTGTCTAGAAAATCAAAGCTACCACAGGGCATATTACATTTGAATTTATTTTATATTTTGTTGGCAACTAAATTCAACTTCATATGAAAAAATTTAAACTAGTGGCAACTCAGTTCAATTTTGTCTGGACAAAAATTAAAATTAAACCAATTCAAACTGAGAGTTGTTTGGAAATAACTATTTGTCTCTCTCAAAAAGAAAAACGTAAAACTCAATTTTAAAAAAAATTGTCCGGACAAAAGTTTGGCTTAAGACAATGAGTGAATCCACCTTAACACCCCAACCTAACTTAAAACGTTGAGCATCTACTGTTGACGCTGAAGTGTCCTCCCTAAATAAGAGCATTAAAGTTTTACCATGAACCGTAATCTTAACAAAATATATTTAAAAAGAAATTTAAGCGTTAGTAATTCGCTAGATTTGATGTGAAAATGGCATTACTTTTTAACAACAACAAAGCCACTTACTTAAGCGCTATCAATATCGGATTATCTAATTGCAAGGCGTAGAAGCCGCGCTTTTTCGGTTTGCTTCATAACATGATAATTTTTGACACATAGACAACTTTTAGAGCGCTGATTTAGGTTTAACTGTAAATGTTTCAATTTAATCGTCATATAAACACTTTCTTTGGTATAATTCAAATTAGGATTCTTAGTCAATAGTCTGTCTGTAAATCTGTGAGGTTAAGGGTTCAATTTGTGCCAGAGTCTACTAATAGTCGTCATTACGCCGCTCGATTAATAAAGTGAAAATATAACTTGTATTAATATTGTTTTAGTATAGAAATAAAAATAAATAAATAATGCTATTGAAGGGTATAAAACACAAAAAAAAAATCATTTAAAATATATAAATATTAGTTTTTTCATCTCACCTATCCACACACAAAATTACAAAATAATCCAATGCTCCTTTGTTACTCCAAAAGAGATAACCTAAACTTAAACTTTCCTTCCTTTTACTCTAATTTCTAGTTTATATAATTCAACGAGATTTTCTTAGAAAATATAAAAAACTACAAAAAGAAAAAAAATTATATAAAAAACTTTTTTACAAAACTACTTTATAATATACATATTACTATGTACAGTGTAGCAAAATAGTTTATTTATTTTTAGTATAAAAAAATTTATTATATTTTTCTTCGTAATAATTTTAATTTTTTTTCAAAGAAAAAGGAAACATTTTAATAAAAACAAAAACTCACACGAAATCATAAATATTCCCTCCAATAAAAAAATAAATAAATAATTTTTAAAATTATTATACATCTTGAAAAAAAAGCAAAAGATTTTTAAGGAAAATTATATTAAAATACTAAACATTAAATTAAAAACAAAAATTTAAAAAACATCATTGTAAATTAAAAACATTTGCCGCATGTTAATTGTTTTATTAAATGTTCTTTAAAAACAATGAGTTCGTACATTTAACGTATATATTTATGTAAATCAAAAAGAAAAAAAGTTTTAATTATTAAAAAAAAATTAAAACTAAAAAATCGTTAAAATTATTAGTCTTTATATAAAAGTAAATATAAGTCAAAAAACATTGTGTCAATTTCTTCAAAAAAAAAAAAAAAATAATAATAATAAAAATAAAAACAAAAGTTTAAAAATTATTAAGTAAAATATTAAGATTTTCAAAAAGCCGAGAATGCACTTAATATTAAATCACATTTATTTTAAAAGAAAAAAATATTTATTTTTTATTAAAATAAAAAACAAAAATTGTTTTATTATTTTTTTTTTTAATCTAATTAAGATGTAAAAAAAATGTTATTGTTTTGAAAACTGTTTGATTCAACATTTATATATATCTTGAGAATAAGTTCTACTATTACTGCATTTGAGCCACTAAGATTTCCTACATCCGTTTGTTGTTTAACTTATTTACGAAAACCTTTACATAAAATTATTATCAGCTGCTTACAAAAGCGCTTAGAGAATGCATGATTGTAAATTGGCTCTGTTTCCATACTGCTAAAAAAAAATTAAAATGGAGTCAACATTGCGCATTAAAAAACCATTAACGATTAAAACCAATAGCTTAAGTTAAGAAAAGCTTATTTGAAACGTATGATAAAGTCATAAGTTTAATGTTTTTAATATGGATTTTATAGCAAGATTTTAAACATTTGTATCTCTCTTGAAACTAATAGAAATGCCTACTTTGCTCTTTTAAATTTTTGGGATCTTTAATATTTAATAAGGTTAGCATTGCTTCCACCATGCCTTACGGTTAGTAAACAAAGTCAGCACTGCTTACAAAATTCAAAAATATACTTTAAAAAAAAAACATTTTTTTTGTATTTCTAATTGAAATACTTAATTGATTAAGAAAGTTATAAGTTATGTAATTTTATATTTTGAAAAGAGGAGTGCTGAGAACAACAACTTTTTAAGCCTATTGGTGCCTATGCAATAGAGATGAGCGATCCCGTGATTTTTAAGGCATATTGTTACCAGTGAATTTGATTTTTAAACCACTGTTCTTTTAAACAGTGACTGTGATCACAGTTTGTTACTTTTCACTTCTTATTATTTTTAACCCCTGTTAAATGAGAAGGATGTTATTTTAAACAGTTATTGTGTCACTTTTAATTAAATGTTTGCTTTTTTTTACGCATAAAAGAACTACGCATTGCTTACTAATAAAAACGAAAAATAAACTTTTTTGTTTTTTTTTTAATACATGATCTACAGGATCGTTTAAAAATATTAGAGAATAATAATTAATAACTTTAAAAGATAAAAGTAAAAATAGAGTAAAAAACAAAGCTTTGATTTACATAGTAGTTCTTTTAATTTTTTTTTTTTTAATAAAAAAACAACTAAACAATTTATGTTGATAAAGAAGTCAAACTTAAACAAAACAAAATATTTAATTCAATAGTAAACAAAGAAAAACAAAGTTAACAACAATCAATGGGTTCAAAAAAATTCCATATTTCACTTGTTTTCTTCAAAATGGTTTCAAAAAATTCCATATTTCACTTGTTTTAATTAAGAAGCCATGACTTACAAGTTTCAAATACGTATGTATGAATGTTATATTTACACATACTAGTGTTTGCCTTGAAGGTGCAAGCACTTTGACAACATCAAAAAGAACACCAATCAATTTTATCTTCTGCTGTTTATGTGTTTAACCAAACTAACATGTTTGTTTTTTTTATATTTTTGTTGTAACATTGCGAATACCTCTCTGGAAAAGTACATGTTTTAAAACACTGGAATTTTACTCTTACCTACAAAAACAAATATTTATAATATAAAAAAGAACAAAAGAAACAGCATTATTATTTGTTGGCTGTTATTAACTGCGAAAAAAAAGACAGTAAAATTGCAAAAGCACGAAAACGTTACTTCACAAAGTAAAACAAAATAAATTAAAAGTAACAACATCGCAAGCACCTGTTACTTAACATTTTTAGTCACTGTTGTTACAAGTGATTTTTCAGTCACAGTTATAAAATCACAGGTACAGAAACATCGCTCATCTCTACTTGGCAACGAAAGCATGAATAAAGTTACAACTCTTAACCACCTGGGCAGGCCAAAAACCAGTTGATAGTACAACATGCCGGGCGTTACAAGTTTGATTTCTGACAAATATATGCTTTTGCTACTTTGCTTATTAAAAAACATTAAAATAGTCCCCAAATTAAACAGTTTTCAAAACAATTTATTATGTTCTTTTTCATCTCATAACTTTTAATTTGAAGTTTACTTTATGAAAAATCAAAGTGAAAAATAATTTTAAATTAAAATTCATTAAACTAGAAAAAAACATACATATAAATTCAGAAGTGAATTGGAGTGTGATACTATATCGGTTGTGCGTGCTTTTAACTACAAACATAAAAAATATAATTTCCTTTTCCTAAATCAACAAAAAAAAAAAAAAAAATTGTAAGAAAAAAACCTTTACAATTTGGTAAAAAAAAAAACACAAACTTAAAAGCAAAACATGAATATAAAAACGAATATAAATAAAATGAAACTTTCTCTGTTTACGAAACTGCCTTCCATTATTAATTAAACTGTTAATTTTAAATGTTACCACAATTGTTTATTTTAACATACATACACATATACATACATATTTAAAACTATATATTTTAACATAACATATTTAAGTTACTAAAACAACAACAACAATATACATACAAATTTAACTACATAAATAAAACAAATTAAAACAAAAAAAATAATATTCTGTGTTGTCTTCATTCAAAAACAAAACCTAAATTAATCTTACAAATAACAAATATAAATAAATAAATTATTATTCACTAAATCAGTAATAATAATAAAAAAAAAATTAATAAATAAATAAATGTTTTTAAGATTAAGCCAACGTAAAAAGAAATTGTATGTAAAATTTTAACTGGTGAAAAACGAAAAAAAAACACTAAATGAATGAAACCCCCTTTAAATTAAGTCTTATTATTACTACGAAAAAAGAGGAGTGAACTTATTTTTTAAGCTCTATTAAAAAGGAAAAAAAATAAATAATTAAAAACAACCCACTTTATTACTTTAAAGTTTCATATAGAACTTTCTTAACACAAACTAATTAAGAGAACTAACTAATCAAAGACATCCTTTTAAAAACATTTAAAACATTTTTTACTTTGTTTCTTATTTTCAAAAACACCAATTTTT
>NDXZ01138890.1:0-18857 GCA_003055125.1 Paykullia maculata | reverse complement strand
TTAATATTTTTTTAGCTTTAACTGTTGAACAAAAAATAGAAAAAGCAAGTTAAATAGATGATATTTACATTTAATAGAAACATTTCGAACAAAGAGTGAAAACGTAACTGGTTTCGAAAATACATTCTACTTGGCTAGTGTCGGGAAACTTATTTTTTCAGAAAATTCTTTCATTTATCACAAACAAAATTAGTTTTTAAATAAATAAAGAAGCTTGAGGTCTTTTTCTTTTGTTTTTTTTTAATTTAATATTCATATTCAAGCTTGTCTATTTATTTAAACATTTATTTAACAAAAAGGTTGACAAAAAACTGCTTAACAATTATCAAAATTAATTTATTTGTAATGAAGAAATTTAAAATGACCTTGAGCCAGAATAAATTAACAATTCGTTATAAAAATATAAATTTTTTTAATATTTTTTTCGATTGTTAAAAAAAATACAAATTTTCTAGCATTAAAAAATTAACTTATTAATATTAATGTATATAAAAAAATGTAAATTTAAAAAAAAAATAATAATAATTTCGGTTTTGTGCACACATAATTACAAAAAAGGTAAAAACTAATTTTTAAAAAACATTTCTTGACATTGTTTTAATATACACTAAATTTTACTTAATATAAAAGAACTCAAGTTATTAAATATTAACCAAAAAAAAAAAAAAATATTAAGAAAATCCTTTAACAAACAATATTACAAAATATGAGCATTAGACTGAGCACTAGATATCCTTTGAAAACACTACTGCATCATATTTATTCGTACACAATATTCAGAAGTAGAAAGTTGTGTTCATATGTTCGTATGAGTGAAATATATTTAGGATAAAATTTTCTTACTCATACTGTCAACATGATGTAATTAAGAGGCCATTGTTTAAACTGCTGACAAAAGTGAACGATAGTATGACAGATAACATGCCTGTTGACACTTTAAAAGTATTAAAAGTATGTGTGTGTATGAAAAGAAGAAAGATGTAAAATAAAATAAATGAAAATTTAACACTGAAAATGTTTTGGGTGAAAAATAAACTCATACACCCATAAATAGTTGAAAAAAATCTTAGAACGACTAAGGACTAACACAAAGCAAGTGTAAAAATACACACCGACTCATATTACACACACACATACAACAAGCAATTAAATTTAAGCAATTTTTGCACTTAAAATTTATAAAAGTTTTTTTTCGTTTTTGTGTGTGAGAAGGTGTTGGTAGAAGATCAAAATTAAACACAGTGTTAGACAACAAAGACATCATGATAAAAGAAAAGTGTATTTATATTCTCCTTTTAATGAAACTTTACTCACATGAATGAGTGTGTTTGTGTGTTTTTGTTTAATTTTTAATGAGAGTGTTCAATTTTGCCTCATAAGCTTTTATCTTTTTTTTTTTAATACAAAGACAGACGATGCAAATGACGACGATGATAAGACACTTAATTGTCGGTATTATTCTTACCTCAAGTATTGTGCGCGACACGAATTAATTTTCACCCCCTTCTATTAATGAAATTTACCAAAAGCTGTCAAAATCCTTTAAAAAAGAGTATAATGAATTAGCATTTGCTGATTTAAGTTTGTTAAAGGAGGTGGTTTTAACAAATAAACAATGTCAACCAAAAACGGGTTTTGAAAAAAAAAAAGAAAAAAAATACTTTGATAATATTATTTCAAGTATGTGACAGTAATTCAACAACTAAATCGTGTGTATGCTTGTTTTGTTTTTGTGTGTGGTGGTTGAGTGTATGTTCTGGAATATGTGAGTGAGTCTATTTAAGTATTTTTGCTTTGTTTGTGGTTGTATCACTTTATTTTGTGGAAGGATTACGTTAATAGTAAATGTCTACACACATTAGCACAAACAAATACATACGTACATACGTAGACTTAAGCTAAGGCCTAATTACTTACACACATACATATGTACATACAGGCTGCTTCAAAAGTTTCATTTACGCCTTATCAATGTAAAATATTTAGTTTTTCTTTCAGAGATAAAAATAATTTATTTTTTAATGAGAAATCCGTGCCAATATTTTTAAGAAAATTTTGCTTTTGTAAAGTTTCTGACAATTTTAATAATACTACCTGCATTTAAAATAAGCGACATTTTTTTCGATGTTTTAATAAAAAGTTAAAAAATAACTCTGAAAAATAGAACCAATATTTGGGGCTATCATAAATGTCACTCTGAAACTAAATAAGTCATCAGGCTTGGACTTAAGATTTTTAAACTACTAAACCACAGATACAACTAGAAAAAACTTAATTATTGGCATTCCTAAATTAATAAACGAGCTCTCGGCTATATTTAAATATGTAGTTGGGAATAATTTTTACTGAATAATTTGGTACAAATGAACTGCCCTCTTTTTTTGTTGGTGGACTGTATAAAAATTTATTTCGAAATAAAAATTACTCATACGTTTATCATTATTTTAATTATTATTAGGTGCGTTCCAGATGATGCACAAGGATGCTCAAGCTTGCACAAAGTTATCCAAAAAAAACGTTCCAGATAAAAAAATGTGCATAAGAGATTGCTTATGAGAGTAATTTCGTTTATCTTTATGCCCAAAGATGCATACATTTTTTCTTTGGGTAAGTTTGTGCACGAATAAAATAATCAGCTGTTTTTTGTTTACATAAAAACAAATATAAATAAAGTAAAGGGTTGAAAATAAATTTTTAAGACAGTAAAAAATGGAAAGTCCTCCGTAATTATTTAATAACTTAAGTATGTGTAGTGTTTTTGCTTCTATAGATTTATTTAAAAAAGCGTATGTTTAGCAGCAACAGATGCCAGTGATGCACTTGTTTTGGTCATGAGTTTTACCGTTTAAGATCGTTTTGTTTTTACTTACATATGCACAAACATGCCCAAAGTTTTTTGGAACACACCTATATGTTTTTTCTTCTTCCAGAATGTGCTTACAAAAAAACACTTTGCAAACGCTTCAATTTACAACCTGAAAAATGTTTTTCTTATATATATTTGTTGATAAAAAAAATTTATTTTATATTAACTAATCGACTTAAAATCATTTTTTGAGTCACTTAAGCGATATTCGTTTATCCGTTTGTCTGTCCAGAAAAGCATTGTATTTAATAAGGAGGTCGAAATTTTAAATATAACTACAAAATTCTTTTTCGGTATAAAGACAAAATCTATAGGTTTTTGGTGATAATCACACTTTAATTTTATTTAAACTACACAGGTGCCATCCCAATTGTTTTCTTTGGTGATAAAAACTTACATATAAATATTAATATTTTTAGTTAACGCCCATGAGCTTTATACATTTTTTGGCAGTTGGTTTATTTTTAGTCTTAGTTTTCAAAAAGGGCTTTCTATTATTGACATAACGTTGACGCTTTTGTTTAGGTTTGTAGCTTTAACGTTAGCGCGAGGCGGAATAAAACTCAACGCCTGACGCCCTTGTTTAGGTTTGTCTGTTAGAGAAGCCCAAATGGAACCTACTGCTGTTTCTCCATAAAGACAACTTTTAAACAGTACAAAGGATATTTTAAAAACAAAAATTGATATTTCATAGATCCTGCATATTATGTTCGAAAAAGACGAATCACCAATATATTATTATTATTTGTACTGATAGAAGACTTTTTGAACATACTGTGCACGCAGTTGATTACTAAATACACACGTTAACAAACTACTTGTCATTCATTTCCACTAAAATTAGTTTCATTACCGTACGCAAACATCTTTATACAAACCCATACATATGCAAATACACTATCAATTACACTACAAATTATACATTGCGGTACTTACATACAAACACACAGCAGTTTGTACACATGCATGTGTGTATGTATGTTTATAAAAGTATTTTAATAAATATACATACATACATGTGTATTAATAGTTTCTATGCGTAAATTACTTTCAAAATGCGTTAATGAAATGTAATCATGTTGTAGTAAATATGTTCTGTAAAACGTGTTATATTTAAAATAAACAAACATGCAAACATACATATGTATGTGTTAACTATTTATAAATACTCTTTACTATATCACTTGTTGATTTGCTCCTTCGTACACGAGCAAACATCCTTTTTGTGTTTATGTTTCTGTGTTTGTGTGTACGCTTAATATAAATTTTGTATTTTGTAGTTGGTTTTAAAGTGATTATGTGAAACCACAGGTGGATTAAGTTCAAAATGTCTATTAAATTAAATATTCAATGCAAGTCGTCACTTAAAATTTGTATTTCATTTAATTACTTTAGTGTTTCAAACTAAACACTTAAATGGTTGGTTAAATACTTAAGTGATATTTTGTGCTATGTGTTGTTGTGCATTGTTTATTGCTACTGTTGAACCCCATAAGCATCCATGGGGTAAACGAAAGTTAATTTATAAATGAAAGTGTGAACTTAATAAACTATTAATAGAAAATGTAATTAAATTTTAAAACGAATACAATCTTACGATTTGCTAAAGGAACTAATTAAGGGAAAATGTCAAGCAATTAGACAATTGAAAAATAGTATCGAAAATAATAAAAATATTTTGCCTGTTGGCAAAAATGTACGTTTAATTTCTAAATAATATGTTGGTTTTTATTACATATTTTTCTTTATTACCTGCTTTTTAAAATGGACTATGTGAGAAGATTGAAAAGTTTTTTAAAGAGGTTTTTATTTAAGATGAGCAATATAACTGTAAATACTAAAATTTGCAAAAAATATTTTTGCCTTAAAAGCTATAAAAAGTTACCTGGCACTAGAATTTATTAAATTTTTTTTTTTTAATTTCCGCTTTCTACCAAGTATAAAACTGTCATACAAATATTAGATCTGGTCACTTTATTATCATTTGTGCTTAGTTTGGTTTTCTATTTTATTATAATACTCTAATGTGGGAACAATGCTTTTGAACTATGCAAATTTATTACGAAAATGTTAGTTTAATTACCGTGCGCTGCACCGAGCCGGATCTTATAATTATTTTCGGCGTAACTTCGGTAAGTGGGCTTAAAATAAACAACCTACGGTTTGGTTAAGATATGAGGACCATTTTTGGCGAAACGGGCATGTCAGTAAGCGATTAAAAATGCTACAAATTAAATACCTTAAAGTTTTACGTAAAATCATTGCTTTATACAAACAAGTAAGTAATTTTGAAAGACTTGGCAACTTGTATGGATAGTTGCAAATTTACGGACCCAAATGCAATTATTTGATCTCTATATTTTATTCAATTCAATACTTAAAAAAAAACAACCGCTATAACTTTGTTAAATCGTTTAGTTTGAAATTTTCTAAATATTTGTTTTAATTCTGAGCTCAAAGCTGCCAAATTTTCTTATTTAACAATAACTCAATCTTTGCTACTAATTATGTACCCAGCATTTTAAAGAGTACAAGTATGAGTCAAAATATGAAATGGTATTGTATAAGTATGGTTAATTGCAATGCTTGAATTCAAAACATTATGAAGTCTTAAGAAGCTTAAAAAAAATCAATAAAATAAAATTTGATATTCATCTAAAAAAATAAAATATTAACAAATGTCATTATAGTGGTATCCCAGTTTGTTTTAAGTTATTTGGTTATTCTATAATACAACTTTTAATTGAAAAATAATTAAAAGAAGTTTCCAAAAATACATATACAAGTATTTTTAGAGAAAGTATTAAATTATCGTAAACAGTTCTGATTAACCCTTTCAAAAAAAACATTCTAAAAATGTAAACAACAAAAATATTTTTTCATGGAGTGCGAAAGAGAAAAGATATATATAATTTTAAAAACACAATTTGTGGTTTGATATACATAAAACAAGAACACACCAGTGTCTGTACATATGCACTCTCTACCTATTTTTAATGCATATACATATACACAACATTACAACTACAGCATCTAAATATGTATGCATGTACATATCGTCATTCAGGTGTGCGCAATACATCATATTTCACGTTCATCATGGTTAAAAAAAAAAAAACACCAACAAAAATTATGACAAACAAGAGAGTTAAGCACCTCCCATTTTAAGGTGCACAAATAAAAACAAATGACACCAACAAACAGATTAAACGAAACTAAAGGTGTAAGTAGAAAATAAATTAAATCCATACACCTGTATCCATATATATATTAATAGAAAACAATAGTATTAAAAAGCCTTCGGGTTATCTGAATTACAAGCACAAGCACAATCATTTGTCACAAGAAATGAAAAAAATTATATTGAATTAAAAGTATGTATTTAATTTTTGCGATATGAAAATCCATTCGATTGTAGGTTCTGTCTGCTACTGGATAAAAGCTTCTGTTCTGCTGTCTGCCAAAAAGGCAAGAGCATGCGCTAAACTTTACATTATTTTGTTAACTTCATCCGCTTTTATCCATAAAGTAAGACAAATGTTAGTTTAACAGAGAATGTTAAATGTTATAAAGTCATAAGAATTCGTCATTAAAATAAAAAAAAATATACACTTTAAAATCTAGAAATATTAATTTGAATAATGCATAAGTTTGTGAAAATTTCAAAAACGTTAAATAATTTATTTTTAATTACAAAATTTATACTTTTTCCTGAACAATATTTTCATTAATTTAAAAGCAAAGAATTCTTGTTATGTAGATGTTTGTAAGCAGTAGAAAAAGTTTTTTTTTTACCAATTTGCAACAAAGCTATATAAATCAGTATGCGTTTGTAGAAATATGTTTATTAAACTAATTATTATTTGATTGCTTCAGAAATGCAACTATATCCTTGACTTATAGAAACAAAAAATACCGATGGACATTTATCTTGTGTCAATAATAAATTATTACATTTATTGATCTTGAATCTAATTTTAAGGGACATTTGGCTTGTTTTCGCTTCTTTTTAAATTCCTGCTACTAAATATTGGTTTCGGAAGTACATGATAATTGGTAAGAGTTTCGAAATCTTCACCTATAGCTAGACCGCCATTAGGAAACTAAATTATATCTACTCTATAATGTTATTCCTTGTCCGAAAATGCTAAAACCCCTTGATCTACATAAATGGCGATGCATTAAGTTCTGTGACGGTAATGTTAAAAAGATGCAACAGCTGTTGCCCCTTCTCTGTCTGAAGACATTGTTTTGACACGTATATTTGCAAACTCGCTCCCAGCACGCTCTTAAAAGTATTAAATAAGCTAATATAGAACCTCGTCATTGTGACCACAATGTTTGATCACTGCAAATTTGGCGCATGACACAGAGGAATACGAAGCAATATTTAATCATCTGTGCTGTGGCTCTGTACTGGTCAATATGCGGATAATGCTTTTTGATAGATTTAGATATACAAATTTTATTATGGGATCAGGATTTACATGGACGGCTCTAGGCTGGGCTGCGGCGTTGGTTCCGGTGTCTACTCTGAGGAACTCGACATATGTGTATTATACCATCTACCGAACGAATGCAGTGTATTTCAGGCTGAGGTATTTGTGGTTTGGGAGGCCCGTGAGCTGATACGGGACAGAAATGTTCAGGGGAACACTTCTTTTTCTTTTTTCACTCAGATCATACTACATCCCTACTAGTTGGGCAATGCAAGATGGAACTGTCTAGGCAATATCAACTGTTTGACATTATCCTAGTCTGGGTTCCTGCGCATAAGGGCCACTACGGCAATAAATAGGCAGATGAACTAGCAAGGGATGGATCTGCTTTGAATGTCTCTAGTGCGTGTTTAGTCGCAACTCCGCTGGAGACCATTAAAAACACTATCTCCAGTTACTTTCTTAGCAGAGCTGGGAACAAGTGGGGAAGTATCGACACATGCAGGATTGCTAGAAACATGTGGCTCTGATTTGATATCAGACGCTCAACGGAACTTATGAATCGTAATTGGAGAGACGTATCGGGGTTGTTGGTGTTATTAGCGGCCATTTGACGCTGGGGAAACATGTGCAACAGCTCGGACTCCCAGTTGTAAGGAGAACGGTACAAAGGAAATAGTGTTCCCTCTTCTCTGCCGTGAGGCATAGACTCTCCGACCGGGAGTACTCCTATCTCCCTATGGTCTTACTGGCCTGGGATGCGGCCCTTCTGACGTGTGGTGTGGTCCTGTCAAAACGGGGTCATTAGAACACCACTTGAAAGCTTGCACGTAGGAATCTACCATGTAAACCAACCAACCATTTAAATAAATAAGCATTAAGAGAGACATAGCCTCGTCACCATATAATCTTATCAGGATACAGAATATACGTATGAAAGATTGTACTTTATGGGGCAAATATTCTATTTTTGTTTGCAGGATAATATGAATACGTGATCTATGGATTCAATATTTCATGAGTTTTACGCTAACAATAAGCGTTTTGAAACCTTTGATATTTTACCAGGCTAGTACTATTAAAACATTCACTCATTCATATACTTTTATAAATAAAAAAACTGGCTACAAAATAAATTTTAACTTTTAGGTGACACAAATTAAAAATTTTCCAAAGCTATTCAAAGGGATATGGGTCTTTGTTACTTTGTGCATTAACTATTAAGTAACTATATGAAACCACACACAAGTCTAATTTAATGTCGGTTGCCTTTTTTATTGGAAAGTGAATACATACATACACTAAATCAGCGGTAACTGACATCAAAATTTTACAGATCATCTAAGAATGTATTTTTTTATAGCAATTTTTATACCTGATATGCACAACACCACATTGCTACCTTTCATTTAGCCTTTAATTTTATTTATATATTTGTGTATATGTTATTAAAGTAGATGTAAAGGAATGGGAAATTTAACGAAAAAAGTAAATTTATTCTACCTCTTTACTCATTCTTATTTACTTTTTTTTTCCAAATGCTATAAACATAACAATAAAAATAATTTCAACAAAACGTAAACTTCCAAACAAAAGTAATAAAAAAATGGAAAAGTATTCCTATTCAAAGTAATGACCTTAATTCTATTGTCATATTGACACAACAAAACTTACATTAAATTCTTATTAACATAAAATTCAAGAAAAATTACTTCCGTTAATCATGAAATTTTATAAAAATTTACAATTTTATGTAGTAAAAAAACAAATAAGAAACGTTTTCAAAAGAAATAAAAAGTATAAATTTTGAAGATTGTCATACTTTATAGTAAATAGAATAGAATACAAAAGGTGCTTAGAGTAGTACATACAAAACAATCTGAAACACGTATGAATTAAATGTAACTATGCATGTGTGTATGTATGTATATTAAATATTTTCATTGTGTAGCAAACATATGATTTCTGAATGCTATTTGGCGCCAGTCTGTCATATACAACATAGATCCTTATTAATACCCCTTTACAACCATGTATGTATGTACATATGTATGTCAAATTAAAAATTTGTTAAAAAGTTTAAAGTAAATAAAAATGTAATATTTTACTTAACTCTTGTGTGTAGAAAACATTTTCAAATGTATGTATGTAGCAAACTGAACCGCATTATTTATTTTAAAAATCCTCAAGTCCTTAAATCAAAGTATATATTAAAATACTTAATTTTGATAATAACAATTGGAAAAAAATTTAATAACTTTAGTGATAAACTAAAACTGAAGAGGGAAATAGCTGAATGGTAAAAAATCATCATTATCATTTTAGTAAATTGTATTGCAGTCGTAAATCTTAAATTGAGGGTAGTTTCAATTTTTAACATTTATTTTTGATGTTGTAAATTATAAGAGTATTAAATATAGTTTTTTTTTTGCTTTTTTTGCTTTCTTTGTTTGGTTTTTATGGTTTTTTTAGACATTTTTATTAATTATGAGTCATAAAAGTTTCATTGCTTTTTATATCGCCAGATTTGTTTATGTATTCTATAGGTAAGACAATAAATTTTCCTTTTAGTTTATTTTTCAAAACAATAAAAATAGTACTTTATGCTTTTTGATGTGTATTTAGAGCAATGGTTAATTAAAACATAAAATACATACAAAGAATATATTTATATTAAATATTTAAGAAAACTAGTACGAAAACCGCAAAGTAAGGAAAACATTTTTTTAACAGCTGTAATAAAAAGGAGAAAAATTATCAAAACGCTTAATGTTATTTGATTTTTTAAAAAACAATATTGACATTTGTTCCATCCATACCGCGTATAAGTGATAACGATTTTTTAAACGTTAATTATACGCCTGCATTTCTTTCCGAGTATTGGGTGCATCATAGTACCTGATAATTGAAACTGTTGTAATATGTAAAATAACGTTACGTCAATATATTAATATTTCGAAAACACCCTCACAATGCATTTCATTGGCTTATGGATTTTTATTATAATCGGAGTTAAGGCAAATTTAAAATTGGGTTATAGTATGCGGGGGTTATTGTTATTGTTATATTACTGTATGTAACATTTCTAGCCAGGATATTTTAACAAGTTTTCGTGTTTGTCAGTTTTCACTTAACTATGTGACTCACGCTTAAAAGTACTTATGCAAAAAAGTATTAATTTATACTAATAAACGCTAACGTGAATAGAAAAAACATGGAATTCCATTCACATTCATCATGTGAGCGGTGCCTCATAAAGAGTTAACTCACGATGAATACATTTTATTTTTAATGCACTCTTTAATCATATAAGAAAAACTCTATTTTCAGTTTCTGACTTAATTTGAATTTCCTTATTTTAGACATGGTTTTAGTCATTGCTAACCATGTAGAATGTTAACAAGTGTTCCAGAGTGTAACCGATTTAATTCAAAAATATTCAATAAAATTCTGGCATACAATTTTTAATGAACTAAAGACAATTTTTCTGGCCTATTGTAGTCTAACAGCCAACCTAACTCAGCACGCTAAGCGTTGTCTAGCTGTCAAAAATTCTCATGCCTATACAAATTGTATGAAGCAAACCGAAATAGCGCGGCGTTAGCGCTTTGCAATCCGATATTGAGAGCGCGTTAGGTTTTGTTATTGTTAAAAAAATTCCATTTAAGCTATTTTTACTTCAAATGTAGCGGTTTTCTTACTATTTCATTTCTATTTGGTTATATATATACTAGATGGACCCGGTCTGCTTCGCTAGCCCAAATTGGTTACTTAAAGTTTCCCCTTTTTCTACCACGTAATTTTTACATAAATCGGATCAATATTTTGCTTCCCGTTTTTCCCCGTTATCCCCGTTTTTATCCTTATACGTTTAAAAAGTACCAAAAACGTATTCTTTGTTTTAAGAGAAGTAACAAACGTAGTTTAAATTATGTCTCTATGTTTATTGGCTTAGGAGTTATACGGGCACCAAAAAAGTTTTTATCCTCTAGGCCCTCGAATTTGAAAAAAGTACCGACACCTGTCCGCTTATTTTTTAGGTAGAATACAATGCTTTTTAAACTTTGTTTGTATCTTGTCTTGTTAAGTAGATATAAAAATACCTATTTTTCCCTTTCTTACCTTCTTTAGCCCCTAAATATGTGAATTTTTAAAAATCCCTTCTAAGTGGATATATACAACATGAGAGTAACCACCCACAATTCAAATTTCAAGTCTTTTGTTATATCCGTTTGGGCTGTGCGATGATGAATAAATCAATCAGTCAATCAGTCACCTTCCTTTTATATATATATAGATTCAGATTATATTATCATGGCACAACTTTAACGCTTCTATTTAATAAGGTCACTTCAGCGTCAACAATAGGCGCTAGACAACGCAACGCTAAACGCTCCTTTTTGGATTGGTCTGTAAGGCTTGCATTCTTTAAGAAATAAAATGTTTAAAACTTTTACAATAAAGTGTTGAAATTCTTCTCTGCTTAATTTTAATTAATAGAAAAAAATTAGAAAAAGTCCGATTCCGAACGGAAGGACAGTTTTCAGAAAAAAGCTTGAAACATACAACAGTTAAACCCGAAAACACAAAGATTCGTTTTGTGGTCACGTTTTATTAAAAAAATATGTTTAAAGCCGCAACCTCAATTTTGAATAAAAAGTTTCACATAAACAGACAAGCAGATGGATGGTTATCGCTATCTCAAATCCAAAAGAAGTTTTTAGTCACTATGTGCAACTGGGGATTGTTGTGGGAACTTTGGTATCTTTGTAATTATTAGAATAACCGCATAATATCCCATAATGGTACTTATTTACTAAGCGAAACTTACTTCTTCGATGTCACAAAAATCTAGCATTAAACAGTGATTTTAAAAACTTAAAATGTTTCCAAAAAAATGAAAGTCATTAAGATTGAATTTATACATACATACATATACTTATACATATTTAAAAACTAATTATTGGAGTTTTAGTTGCTAAAAAAAAATACCAACGCATTTTGAATGATTTATTTTTTATCTCTCTTTTAGCATTTCTAAACTCTTTAATTTAACCCAAAATTATATTAATTGAATTATTTTCTACTATTTATTTTTCCAAAGAACATTAAGCCAGAATAATATTTCATTTGTACAAACTAAATTGAAAGGTTTAACTTTTTGTTTTGAGAAGCCGTGTAGGTAGCCGACTATGACTTGCAACACAAGATACTTGCACATTAAAGACTTTAAAAATCAACTCTAACCAGCCAACGGTGTTCTTAGAGAAATGAAAAGTCACATTAAAAATGCTGCAAAGAAAACTAATAAAACTAAAGGTGGCATTAAACAGGAAATTGTCTGTGAAAAAATCGCAATAATAATCATTTATAAAGAAAAGAAGAGGAGTAAAAGCAAATAGTAATCAAATCAAATAAAAACTAATAGCACTGCACAATATTAAGACATAAAAAATATAATAAAATCAATTATTTTGGCTTTTTAGCACAATGAAAACGAACTGTGAGTTTTTTTATTAAGTTAAAAACCAAAGTGAGTTTGTGATTAATTATGTCATCAAATCATGACTCATCATTATCCTGTGACTTTTATCACCTTAACAAGAGTTGATTGTTAAAAACGGTAACATAAAGGGAGATGCCTTTAAAGCAATATTTAATTGAAATATCATGATTTAACAAGATTTTGTCATTTTTAAATAAAATTTAAAAGTAAAAATCCTCAAAGTGATTATGGCTCATTAATCTTAATAAAGTTTGAAATCCAAAAAGTCAATGTCATTAAATTGAAGTGAAACAAAAATTGACAAGACTTCCCATAGACATGACTGACTGGGAGGTATTTTTCTAAAAGAAAACCTGTTGGCTGCATGTTGTCTCTATAAAAAACAAAAGTAATGCAGATTCTATATTTGAAGTGACTTGACTAAAAATCTTTAACAATGACTCATTGTTTTTAAAGGATAAAATTTAAATTGAATTTAGTTTCACTTACTAACATACACACATATAATCACACATACATATGTGTGAAAGTCGATATGAATGTTTGCGTATTTCAAAACCTTGTTGTTTAACCATAAATTATGAGTCCTTGTAACCAAATCTGTGTATCTATTAATTCGTGTGTGTATGTGTTGCTTTAAGTGTTTGTGTATTGTAAGCCATTTTGTGGTTGGCAACAACCACTTTAATTAGTTGCATTAGCTGAAAACCTAAAATTGCATGTAACAGATGGATGACGTCAATACACTTACACACACACACACACACAGACTTGTATTATCAAACACACAACAAATATTGTCATTAAATACTTACACTAACGTACCTTATGTGGTCATTATTAAGGGCTTTTGTAGGTGATGTGACCAACTGCTAGTAAAAAAATCAAAACCTGTTTCAAGGAAATATTTTTAAATCTTAGATTATCTTGAATCTAAAATCGCTAACTAATTTATGTTAATGTTTTTACTAGAGAAGTTAAAAGTCTCGTAATAATTTGAAATTGTCATATAAATATATCAAAGTACTTAGGTTTCTTAAAATTTTAGAATATACTGCAAAAAGCAAATTAAATAAGGCCATAAAAAGATTTTTAAAATATATTAAAATTTTTAAGCATAAAATCCCTACTTGGTTACACTTACTATTGAGAAAAAGGTTGGCACCTAGTTAAGTTTGCGGAAACACTTACATTAACATGTGACGACAGCAGAAACTAAGTGTAAGTGAAATTACCTCTATAACAGTTGAGAAACGCCTTTCCACTACATATGCAAACCTGTATATGATAAGTACGTATTAAGTAGAAATATCCTTAGTGGTGCAACAACAGTAACTAAGTATGTGTTACGGTTAATGTTACAGTTTCTACAGTTATATGAGAGCTCTTGGGAAAGGAAAGGGTATAATGATATTTAAAATAGCTTGGTTTTGACTTTAATTGACTCACAAATCAACAACGTATTTTACACCACAAATTGTGCGGTAATTAGTGAGTGGGCTTTCTATGCGTTACTTTTTATTCTCTATGCAAAATATTAATGACTAGAATGAACTAATAACAAACACACTCACAAACACAAATACACATGCAGACATACACCGTTACATTTCCACACTTTAAATCAACCTCTAATTTGAGTATAAACGAATTATGCCGACGCATATGTTTTCAACATGTTTTGCGGTAATTTATTACGTGGCAAATGTTATTTGCTTTATAATCTCAACATATTTTCAGAAGTAACAGCAACAGCGACACACACACACATTCTAATTTTCAACATTAACAGCAGCGGCACAGCAAAATTAACGAATGAAAAGTAAAAATTAAAAAAAAAACACCTGCCAAGTGCTTTTTTTTATGTTTGTGTCACAGATACTTTCATTTCCATGAACCAAACAGTTTTTTAGGCTAAATGCTTGATGATATTTATAAAGTTAATGAGAACATTAAAAAACAGGCGTAATTATGTTAAGATATAATTTACATCTTGAACAGGATCTTTACAAACCTTAAAAAGATTGCCTATTGTTTGCGCGTGAGTTGTCTTATGAAAAAAAATCCTGATGAAAAGCAGATGTAGATATTTGGCTGAAACGGGGGAATAAATTAGACGATTAATAAAGATGTTTTAAAATATACGCGTTAAAAAATTGTAAGCAAAAATTCTGAAATCTATAGTTGTATTTAAATTAATAATTCAGGAAGTACTTCAATGTCTATAGTCTAATAAAAAATTTGTGCAAATGTTATACAACTAAAAGTAGCCCAAAATATATTTCACCTTAATTAAAAGGGCAATTTTATTGATAGATTCAAAAATTTGTATATTTAGTTTGTTATCCGGTGCCTGATTTCTAATTTTTGTAAAGAAGTTTTTAGTCAGCCAACTGTTTCGCTGTTACAGATGATGCCATATCTTAAGCAATTGATTTTGTTAATTTGTACTATTTTAACATGCCATTAAATAGCTTAAACTTAAACTTTAACTTAACTTATAATTGTCATTCAGTATATTATTGTAGTTTTTTGATCTTTTTGATATTCTTTTTACAAATTATTTACTCAAGCTTAAGATCTGTTCTAATATCTAATATTAAAGTATCTAATATTAAAACCAATTATAAACTATAAATTCCTGAAGATGCCACACAACGGAGTGGTAAAATATTGAAAATATAAATATAATATAAATAAAAACGATTTGTATATTAAAAACAGACCTTAAGCTTGAGTAAATAATTTGTGAAAAGAATTCTCATTCAGTTTATAAATTATCTAGCGCTCTAGGAAAAGCGTTTGTAAATTTTTAAGCAAAAAAGAGGGACCGCAATATTTGTAATTTGCAACCTTAAAGGCAACTCGAGTTTCTATTGAATACTGTTTTCTGGACATCTGTCATATTGTTGTGCTGTTAATAAGTAAACGATTGCAAGATCTTTTGTATTTTTCTTGTATTGGTATTGCCTGCTTAGGAGTTTGCATGAAGATAATACCAGGAGTCTTAAAATTTAAAGACTTTTTTTATTTTAAACTGCCATCAAACAATTCTGCTATTAGTTAACAGAAATCTTTTGCTTGAATGTCACTCAAGCTCTTAACCTTTTATTTAAAGTCAATAAAAAGTGATTTCAAAAATGGCCTTTTAATTATTTTAAATGTCAGTTCAATTGAAATCCATTCTACCGTATGTCTTAGTATTATTATTTACTTTAAATTAAGTAATTTAACAAATAAATTAGAAGCCAACATAATGGTATAAGGATGCTTCACTTAGTGGAAAATTTTCCCAGGATTTTTAAATATTCTGCCAAACTCTCATCACTATTTTGTATACATGAGCGCCTACCCTGAGAATGAAGTCATATTTGAACAGGATGGCCACCCTAAACATACCTTAAAAATCGTGACGAAATAATAAAGTGAGCAGAATTTTCACGATATACAAAGGCCGGCGTAAAGTCCTGAACCCAATCCTAGTAAGAATTTGAGGTCAATCGTGAAAGAAAGGTTAGTAGAATGTCGAGCAGCTCCATCCAATCTTAACCCTTTCGCTACTACGGGGACACTGGTGTCACAAAGCACGTTAATATGACCCTAAAACCCTTTAGGGTCAAATTGCATTTTAAACTCTGCTAAAAAGTCCCAATTAGTAGCTATGAACAATATTTTTTAATTTACCGTTATCTACTTCGTACATTGCTGTGATCGTTTTTTGTTCCAATCATTTCTTTTTATGGCATCGAGTGAAATTTAGACATTATTTATATAAAAAAACACATTTATTTCAAAGAAGTCGATTTGTTTTAAAAATAAACTACTGTGCTGATAGTGATAAGAAAATTAATTTTGGTAAATATATTTGAAGAAAATAAATATTGCAACACATGTGTCCCTATAGGATTTTATAGTGGGATACATATGTCCCAGCGGAACGTTGCGCACCATACTTCACACAGTTATATTTTATTTTTACGATGTCTTAGGCTTCCAAAAATGTCGAAATTAAATACAGAAGAATTAAGCGCACTAATTGAGGAAGAACTAGATGAGATCAGTGGATTGCAAACTGATTTAAGTGAAACGTATTAATCATTACTATCCTACTCCAAACCACACCACTAACAGTGGTTATCCTCTTAGTAATGCAAATTCTGTGTAGTTTGAACCCTGTTGAAAAAAATATATCGCACCCTATAATATTTTTGGTACAAATTTGTCCCAAACTTAAATACCGTTATCCCAGGCTTCATTTAATTTTTACGCATATAAAGTTCCATTTGGTCTCCAAAAAGTCAAAAATAAAGTGCAAAGGCCCTGCAAAAGTCGCAGGGAAAGGTTAAGGAGTTTTGGGACCGTTAAAAAACCTGGAGTGGCAGAAAATTTCTGGTGAAATACATCAAAGTTTAGTAGAAAGTATGCCTTAACGTGTAAATATTGTTTTTAAAAATAAAAATTTTTAGACCAACTATTGAATTAAACAATAATTTAGTATTTTTTGCAAAAGGAACAAAACTGAGTACATATGGGTTTTATCAGTTTAATCTTATTTTTGCAATGAATTTGTTAATTTCGATTAGTTGTAAGTTTAGTTATATAAAAAACAGAAAAATAAATAAAACCTTAAAAATATGTTATTCCCGCCTTTAGTATTATTTGTACACACTAAGAAGTACATGATATACAAACATGTACTCACCACTGCTCCCCACTGTATATTGTGAGATTTTAAAAAATAAATTAAAAATGTTTAATATTTATATAGAAAATATTATACTTACCTCTTTTAAACTTTTAACTATCAATCTGCAACACTTTCTTTAAAGCTACAGTAAATTTAAGACACTTTCACATTTGAAATTAAATAAGTAAAGCCTTTCACACCACATAAACCAATCAGTGAAAACCTCACGTACACATTTTGCAGGATACTTTTCCTGGATGGTTTACTTTCATAAAGCAATTATAATGGAAGACTAATAGCTACTAATAGAATAATACAATGTAATCGATAAACTACAACAACAGGAGGAGTTTTTTTCTTCTTCTATCCATCCTGTATAAAAAAAACAATAGACAAACATAAAAAGGAACAGATTCACACATTTAAGCAACATCTACACACTTACTTTAGAATAAAACTTTTAGACACTTTAGAAGACTCATAGACAAAAAGTAGTAAAAAAAAGTGTGTTTATAGCAGCAGCAATATAGTACGTTTCAGCTTAGCTAGAAGTTCAATTCATAAACATAAATCATACTTCCTGTAAATCTGCACATGTTACAGACATACATCTATGCAAACACACACACACACAAATATACGATAAGAATTATTATTACACACACTTTATAAAAGTAAAAGACCATTCGGTAGACAAAAGATTGGAAAATGTTAAAACAAAACAAAAAATAGCTATAAAGTTTATTTTGCTTGTAAGTAAAAAAGAGCAAACATACACACACTTACACATACACATTTAACAGAGATTAAATATGAATATGTATGAACATGTTCATGTGTATGATTATGGTGTCAAAATCTAGAGTATTACTCTTAACATAACTTTATACATTTTCACAAAAGTACGTTTTTTTTTATCTTTAGAGTAAAGATTTTTTTGAACTGTTTTTTTTTTTTTTTGATGGACTTTCTTTTTTTTTTGGTCAACTAAACCATTAGTTGAATATCGACAACATCCGTGTTAGACATTGTCTTTAACAAAAAAGTACAAAGTTTTATATTCGTTTCTTTTATATTTTTTGCACTCACTTGTCATGTACCTTAAAAGTGTAAAAAATATATTGAATGTGACACAGTGACACGGAATGGATAAATATTATAATAATTAAATATTGTAGTTTTTTGACCTTTTTAATATGATTTTCACTAATTATTTATTTAAGCTTGAGGTCTTTTTATATAAAATAGTTTTTATTTATTTCTTTATTTTCAATATTTCGCCACTCCGTTGTGTGGCATCTTCAGGAATTTATAGTTTGAAATATCTAATATTAAAAACAATTATAAACTATAAATTCC
>NDXZ01138884.1:0-15206 GCA_003055125.1 Paykullia maculata | reverse complement strand
AATTATTTAAAATGTTCAAGGGTCTTGTCAAAATATAATAACAAGCCCAAGCAACAAAATCAACACTGCAAATAAAGTCTAAATAAGTTCATTTAACTACTTTTAAATCTTAAGAAAAAACCAAAAAAACAGAAACACCCAATTTAATAGAAAAATAAACACATTCAAACTTATTTAAATAAATAAAATTTTATAAAAAAAAATAACAACAAAAAAATCACGCGTAGCAAATAAAAAACCATTCTTTATAACTAAATAACATAACTGCCTTTTAATTAAACAAAAATATGCAATATTTTTATTAGAAATAACAAATAAATAAAAGTAAATAAAAAAAGTGATAATTTTTTAACAAAAAAAAATATACAAAAACCAAACTGAATTTTAAATATTTCATGCTTTATATAAAATACATTTTTATTTATATAAAATAAACAAAACAACAACGCTTTAAATATTGGAAAACAATAAATACGACCAATAGTTTTTTTCTATTAATAATATATCGACTAAAAAGGAAATGTTTTAAGTGAAACAAAAACCTTCGATTTAATTTAAACTAAAAATAACGTCCAAAATATGAATTTCCAATTTCATATAAAAACTACACAAACTACATCGATGACTGCAAACTATTGTTTATGAGAATTTCTTTTTTTTTTTAATTAAAAAATAAACGGAAATAAAATTTACCAACCAAAAATGTCTACAATTTCTACCACTGCAACAGTAAATACAAACACCTCGATAACCACACTAGCAACAACAGCCAAAACAAATATAAATTATGATAAACATAATAACTCGAATACAACAACAACAACGCATTCTAATCAGAAAATACCCAATACATACTTGATCGGACCAATACGTAATATGCCAACTGGTGCTGGAGGAGCATCAGCAGCTGGAAGCGGTGCTGGCACCACTACTGGTGTAGGTGAAAATGCTGTTCTAGCTTCTCAAGGCAATGCCACATTTATAGCTGTAACACACCAACAAATGCAGCAACACCAACAATCAACAGCTCACAGTACTGCGGGTGTCGGTCCACCAGCTACATTGACTTCGAATCTTTTGGGTTTTGTTGGTGGCATTGGTATTGCCAGTAGTACTGCAGCAGCGTCAGGTGGGCAACCCGTATTTGTTACTGGCATTGCAACAATTGCCAATAATAACAATAACAGCAATAGTAATAATAATAACAGTAATCCCAATGATAATAACAACAATATGGACAATACCAGTGAAGAATCAAATCCCGTTACAATTTACAGGTACTCAAACACTTACACACACACCCATAGACAAACAATTAAAATTGAAACGTATATGATAGGGGACAATATAAGAGAGGAAACGAGAAAAAGAGAGAGAAAAAAAACAACAATTAGGTTAATTATAAATCATAAAAATAATCTCTTGCTGTTTTACACTCTACGCCACAAAAAACAAAAAATGATATAAAAAGAGAAAATTACAATTTAATTTAAATAGCGAGCAATTTTTATCACAAACAAATGTAACTGCTTAAAGCGGCATAGCCACATACCAAACTGACCTATCAAATTTATGTATGTATGTGATAGAACTATTTGATTAGTAGTTAAAATCAAAATTTCGTCAAACTCTCATAATCAAAAATGAAGGGTGTAAAAATGTGAGTTTGGTGAGTCAGTTCAATTTGTGGCCATGCTGCTTGAGACAGTAAAATATGTACCCCCTTTACTATATAGACTACTTTTGATTTGGTCTTTAGTTAAACAATTTAAGGAAATTAAAAATAATAATCCTTAAAAAAATTATCTATTTTTAAAACATTTTCCATACAATTTTAAACAAAAAGGAAAAAAACTAATCTGATATCAACGAAAAATTCTATGAAAACACCATAATCTAAATTAAAAAAAATAATAAAAATTTTTCGAGCAATGCTCTGTTAAAAAAACTATGATTCAAAAAAGAACAAGAGAAAAATGTATATCCACCTAAATTATTTGTTGCTACAGGAACTAATTTTTAATGTTTTAGCAAAATTTAATTTTTTAAGTTTAAAAAAGAGAAATATGTAGATGTTCAAATGACAATTTGCTTTTTAAATACATATTTTTTTCAACAAACCATATGGTGGCATTTATGTCAATTTGTTTTTAATTTTTACAATATCCATTTCTTCATATGTGTGTATATAGAATATCAATTAAATATTAACCATCTGTCCGTGTGTTGTTAAAAGCTCCAGAATAGCCTTGGCTTTTATGTTAAAAATAAACCTTAAAAATTAATTCTAAGCAAAATTGATAGAAACGGTATACAATCGTTAAAGTTATAGCAACTGTTTTGAAAAAATGTTTATAAAAAATTAATTTTTTTTTTGTTTATATTTTAAACATTCTTGTAGATGACGTAGACTTTCTGCCAGAATCCATTGTCAGAACTTTTTTAATATTTTTTGTGTTATATTGTTGTTCCAAATAGTAATTATTTCAATACTTATAACTTTAACATACATACACTTGTATAATTTAAAATTGTATGACTAAAATTTTGTAAAAGGGATATCATTAGCATTAATTGTACATGCTGTTCTATATTTCACTTGATAATGAGTCCTTGTGTGAGTGTGTGATAATTAAAGTACATATTAAAAAAATACACATTCATTTTAAAACTACCCACATAACCACAACCTTCAAAAACAAACCAACTTTATTTCAAAAAAGTAAAAGCAATAAAAAACAAAATTGTTCGTTTTAAAGCAGGAGAATTTATCGGGAAATGTTGGATATTTAGAACGTCCACCTTTTTGAACCCCTACGACAATTACTCAAATATTTATTACTGTCAAAAACACTCGAGTAAACTTTCACTTATTCTCGAAACACTGCTCACATGGGTAAAACTATAATTAGCAAAATTTTTACTTATTTTTCTTACTAAAGTACATAAAAAAAATGAACGACATTTTTAGTTGTTGCTAGTCCGTAGTTTTACATTTATTATGTAAATTAACTGTAAAGTCTCTAGAAACTCAACATGACAATAACAACGGTAACAGTAAAAGCAACTGACTTTTTTTACATTCACAACGAACAACACTTTGGAAAAGTAACGAGGATGGGTAAAAAATTTTCTGCAAAGTGGTTTGTTTTAGGGAATATGAAAATGGTTTTTGGTTAACTAGAAAATTAAATTCTTTCAAATTGATTCGCCGAATTTTTAGCTACATTTTATGTAATAAATGTTCTCCCATGGTTGACTTATCTGTATAATTTTTGGGTACCATTTAAAGTAATTTAAATAAATGTTTTCATTTACACAGAGGGAAAAAAGACTTTCTAAGACTATGCACGGCTGGTGTCAAATTGTGAACGAAGCGTTATGACTTTTTCGAGAACATCCGTTCATAAATCTTAAACCAAATGTTGTCAAACTAAAAACGAAATAATGAAAAATACCAAATGTTGTCAAATCAAGAACGAAATGTTGTCAAATCGAGAACGAAAATCTAAAAATACCAGACGTTGTCAAATTGTAAACGAAGCGTTGTCAAAACAAGAACGGCTGTTGTTGAAATAAGAACCAGGTGTTCTTAGAAAAAATACACCATCCGCTGTCAAATCAAGAAAAAATGTGCTTAGCTCACTTTTGACAACGGTGTCAATTTCGGAACGGTTTTTTCCCTCTGTGTACAAATAATTTCTAATAAATATTAATATTTTGACAACATTTTTTCAACAGATGATATTAAATTTTTTCCTTGCAGATTTTTTTAATTTCTGTCTATAGTAATTTTCTATAAATTGTCTTCTTGTATCTTACTTTTGGTAAATTGTTCTCTATTTAAAAAAATTTTCGTCAAATCTAAACTTAATACAAACAGTTTATAATAAATTCTGTTAGGCTGGATACGCCTTTGAGACATTCATATGTATGTCTATGTGTGAATTAAAAAAAAAAGGATGTGAAAAGTGGAGAAATGTTTAAAAAAATGTTTTTAATATCCAAAAAATTGACTTTATTTCATAGATAATTTTATATCATTAATGCTAAAAGGCGATTCTGTGATGTGGCCGGTGCAGTAGATAACTTCTAGTGGAGACGCGAAGAAGTTTATATCTAATAATGTTATTGTATCGTTATCCTTTAACTGTAAGGCCCTGACTAAACATGACTCTAAACAACTATAAACTCTTACTTCACTGTCAACGAAAACACAAATTTTACTTTTCCGCTTTAAAAAAAGACACCATATATTTTCAAATGAGCGCTTTAGCTATTACTGCTAACACCAACTGCAATGAAAATTAAGTTTGATCACAATAACGACTATGATGGCGATGAGGATTTCTCTTATACTGCTGACATCTTTAATGAAAATATCCCCATAAAAATAAGGTTGTTCACGTTCGTTGTTAGTGTTACAGTTATCGTTCATGTTAATTAGCTGTGTTGCGTTATTACATTTTTTTTTTGCCGTGTAATTGTAATTTTAACTTTTCATGCTTTCTTTTATAGTTTAGTGATGTATGTGAGTAATTTTTGTAGCATCGTAATTATACGACCTTGGAAACCTTTGCACGTTTTTAAATAAATTTACACACATTTACACTGTAGCATACGTGTGTTTGTGTGTTTAGTATTTGCAGTTGAAATGTAAAAAAAAATTTACATACTTTTTAACGTTTAGCACAGTGCTGCCAAATTATGTGTAATTATTCTAAAATAGAACAAAAGCATATTAACCAAATTAAAATTTACGAAAAATTCACCGAAATTGTAGGTATGTAACATATAAAACAAAGAAAAACATGTCTATGAAGAAATTTTGAAATAAAAAATTAAAATATGTTTATATGTAATACCCTATGCTTCTTGCAGGAGTAAAAGGATTGAAAATTTATTAAGAAACTTAAGCAGAATGTTGTTAATCTTCATATACTTTTAAGAATCGTCAAGAAAATAATTGAATCAAATAGCGTTTTATTCAATTCCATCCTGTATATTTTTTCCACAACCTTAACATTTTTAAACAAAATTTTTATGTATTTTATTCAAAACAATTTGTTTATAATAAGATCTTAATTGGATTTTTTAAATAAATTATTTGTTTTAAAACTTACCTAAACTTTTGCAAAAAAAAAAAACATAGAAATGAATTTACTTTCACATCCATCAATTGTTTAAGGAACTTTGTTGGGCAAATTTAAGGAACTTTAATTAGGTTTGGGTAACTTTATTAACGTCGTGGCATGCAACAAATGATTGTGTTTGTTTACTTTTAACGATAGTGTGGTTATAGTGATAATTTTAGAGCAAACTATAAAATATTTGATGTGTTTTTTATTTTATTGTTATTATGTTTTTTAAGGTACTTTGATTTTTTTTTTGTTTGAAAGCTTATTTAGTAGAACGACACTGTGCGATAATAATATTTTATATAGCTTCAACTTACATGTGTCCAATGTATATTTATGTATGTGTATGTTTGTATGTATATGTACATGGTTTTATATTCATACACATATAAATAAATTATTAGCCTGTTAAATGGTAATTAACTCTGGTTTCTCTGGGGACCAGTTTTTTGCCTTTTGATATGCATATGTAGCAACTATGTACATACATGCATATTTTAAAGTTTTTATTTTATTTTATAACTAGCGTCAGGAGACAACTAGACATACATACCTACATAAATGTAGCTACACATATGTACATATGTTTGCATTTGAGGGCCTAAAAAGTTAAACTGTTTTTAAAGTGACATTACATTGAAAAAAAAATAGTTTAAAAAAATCCGGTTAAACGGTTAACATTAAACTAACGGGGCATATATGGGAAACTTTTTTCCACTTAACCACATCTGTGACAGCTTAATTAAAACTGAAATTAAGAAATCCTTAAATAAAAACAGGATTAACTTTAAACTAGATTTTGGAAAACTTTGTGTAATTTAAAGTTTTAAAAAGTAAAGTTTGAGTTTTGAGAAATTCTCAAAGAATTCAGTTGTTTTAAATAATTTTGCTCTAAGAAAAAAGTTGCAGAAAAAATGTGTATACAAAAATGTTTGTAACTTTAAATAAATATAAAAGTTTTAACTAAAAAATTAAATTAATTTTCTTTTTATATTGTTGAATAAAAATAATTTGGTTAAATATTATATCTAAACAATTCCTACTTTTCCTTCTCTCTAATTACAGGTGTCGGGCTCCTATAGCATCACTTGATTGCATGGAGGAGTTCAGTGGTACGGGAGGTCATCTTGATTTCGGTATCAAAACTATAAAAATCACTTTTTACTCTTAATTTTTGTTTTTTTTTTCCTTTTCTTTGAATTTATGTATATTCTCCGTGTAATTTCTTTCTTTTAGTTTGTTTGTTCCTATTATATTTAAGTTGTTGCTGTATGTTAAACTTTGTTGTTGTTTAATTGTTGTTTGTATATAGAAAGTTTTGAGTTGTATATTATTTTCAAGCATTTTTTCTAGTTTTTATGTAAAAAATTACTTAATAATTAAGTAGTTTGTTTTGTTAAACGAAATTTAAACATAGTTGATTGCCAGTATTCTTGAAGTACAAACATACATACATACATATGTATAGTTTATACTTGGTAAAGAAAAGTCAATTGTTTCCTATTATAAAGTGAAAAGATTTAAGTGCATGAGTTATATAAAGGTAAAAGAAGTTCCAAAAATTAAAACCAACTGTGACACATTTATTCTTTAAAAATCAACAAAGTCCTCAGGGTAAAACGTCCTTCATTACTAAGATTATGCTGCAAACACATATGTAGATGACAGAAGGCTAATGACAGCACGACTACAAGTTATGTTGGCTACAATCGTCTTCGTTTAGTAAGCTACTTAATTATATAAAACACGACAGCAACATCGTAATAAATCATTTTTTTAACCTCTTAATTGTTAATATATTTATATTAATTTTGAAAGGTTATTTTCTATTTGCGGTTTCTTGGATTTTGAATGGCTTGCTGTTAGGCGGCCAGCATTTTATGTAACCTCATTTTATTCAATATCCATAAATTACTCGTAGTTATTAGAATTTAGTTGTATTTATTTTGCTCTTATTTATTATTTTCGCTCTTGGTACCGCACAGCTGTGAAACAATCTAAACGTTTGCGTTAATAAAGATCACAAGTTGCAAATGTTTAGCCAGACACCATCAAGATAAAATGATACGATTACACTTTGTAATAAATGACAGTATAAAAAAAAAATTTCCTTAGCTTTTTTTAAAATTTAAGTAAAAATTTATTTTTTTCACTTTTTTTAGCATAACTTTTAGGGAATCCAAAATTTTCACTAACAATGTGTGGCGAAATTGTAGCCACAATAATGTTGACCAACTTTTGTAAACATTCCAATACAGTCTGAACGTGTCTAGGCACACTAAATAGCCCATAAAGACCACTTTGTACATCAAAAATGATTTTCAAGGCGTTCCGGTTCAGAGTATTGTGAAACCAGGTCAGTGCTGAAAGTTTGAGTCAAATCGAATAACGTGTTCGGGACCCGCATCAAAAGTCAGATGTATGCAAGTTTTAATATTTATATTAAATAAATTTGTGAAACCCGTTAACTTTGTTTATAATTTTACAAGAATAAGTAAATTTGTTTAATTTGATAAAAAGTACGGCTAAAAAAATATTAAAAAATTAACCATAAATTTGGATTCCCTAAAAGTTATTCAAAAAAAGTGAAGGAAAATTTTTTTTTAAAATCAAATATTAACTTGGTTTCTTCATCAATTTCTTAGCTTCATTATTGCCAAATATAGTTAAGACGTATCACCAATTCTGATCTCGCTATTAGACAAAAACTGATGACAACTTTTTTTGAGGGGTAGTCCACTCATTTTCAGAATCTTTTAATGCCCATAAAAAATATGGTCACCAATCTGCCCAAACTGAGTATAGTATAATATAACCTATACTGTCACATTCTTGCGTTTTCTACTGTTGCACAGTGTTTTCAGAAAACTCAGCTGGCTGTCGACTACAGAAAAAGTATGATAACTGACCAAAGACTAGGGGAGATTTGTCTTTTTTTCAGTAAAAACCCACACTCTGATATGTTACCTTCGTCAGATTTTCTTTTAGACTTAAACTTAACTGGTGTTTACAGGCTGCACAGGAATGCGAATTATCTAAAATTCTAACTGTAAAAAGTAAGAGCGCTTTATTTGGCTGGGCCAAATCTTAGATACCCTTCATCATGTGTGGCCCATTTGTAACAAATGGTCCAATTTTTTTTAAATATATCTTTAGTTATCACAAAGCTGCAAAACAATTATATAATAATAAAATAATAATAAAAAAAAGAGGCAGTCGTCTTGGCTTATATCTCAGCCGGTTATTGATGGATTTTGCCAGTTTTAAATACCGATTTTCTCGAAAGTATTTTCAAAAGTTTGATATCACATACAACTCTACGTGACTTATGGGAGCTACGAAAACTTGATTTCAACCAACACACAGACTGATAGTTACACGGACAGACGGACATGGCTAAATCGACTTCCCTATCTAAAGGAATCCAGAATATGTATATTTAATGGGGTCGCAAATGAACATTGTAGAAATAACAAACGGAATGACAAACTTACATATATACCTTTGGCATCTGTGGTGAAAGGTATAATTAAAACGGTGTTTTCTAAAACTAGCCCCGATTGGCATGTCTTATCTGAATACATGTATGCGTATGTCCACTCACTGCCGCTGGTTTGTATGTTTTTTCTGCTGGTATTTTTTCGTAATTTTCGGGTTGCTATGTGTGTAATGAGTGAAAAAATACAAAGGGAAAGGTAATTTATATGTAAATAAATATTTATGTATACATATTTTGTTTATTGTTGCTATTATAATTTTTTTTTTTTTGCAACAATGACACCCCAATAGATTTGTTGTATTATAATTTTAACATTTTGCTAAAAAGGGGAAAAGGATTTTGTGTAAAAAAGTTGTAAGTACTTGTTTAGTTTGAGTTTTTCTTTTTTTTTATTACAATTTAATTTTAGTTTAATTTTGATATTAAAAAATTTGGTAGCGCTTTTTCTGTGTGCTATTTTGTTGTGTTGTTACGTTGCGTTACGTTATATTTCTGTATTTTGTCTTGTACTTTATAGAGCACGTTAGATTTAAATAATAAAAAAAATAAAACAAAAAGGTGCGAAAAGATAAAGTTTAACTATTATTATATAATAAAACTGTTAATTATTTCATTTGTTTCTTATATATTTTCCGTAAATGGTTAATTGCCATTGTGCTTAAGTTGCTAACATGTTTATGACAATTCCTTTAAACTCTTCTTTCGTAAATGTAACAGGCCGTTCGATAAGCTTGGGTTCAAATCCAGCTTTACCGCTAAGGCCTGGTTCTACACCCACACCGGGTTTGCGTTACAAGAATTTGGGCAAGAGTGGTTTACGTGTTAGCAATGTTGGACTCGGTACTTGGCCGGTTTTCTCGCCTGGCGTTAGCGATGATCAAGCCGAAGCAATACTCAAGCTGGCTATCGAGAGTGGCATTAATCTGTTCGACATTTCGGAGGCCCATTCAGAGACGGAAATCGGAAAGATTTTACAGCGCAC
The DNA here is from genome assembly GCA_003055125.1 of Paykullia maculata. NCBI lineage: Eukaryota > Metazoa > Arthropoda > Insecta > Diptera > Rhinophoridae > Paykullia > Paykullia maculata. Next base: position 5,587 of record NDXZ01138884.1, on the reverse strand, counting down.
GGGCTGGAAGCGAACGGCATATGTTATTACAACAAAAGTTTATTGGAGTTCCAAGTAAGTGAAGTTTATTTTTATAAATTCAGTGATAGGGTTAAAATGTTCTTAAACAAAAAAATTTGAAACTTTGAAGCTGACAACAATGTTTTACGACATATTTAAATTATAATTGAGGGATTCACAAGCTACTTATAATATCATAATGTCATATGTCCTAAAAATTTTAAATGGTTAAGGTGCTTTGTTGTTGCTTTTTTCATTCGGCTAAGGATAGTTTACGACAGCACAATAAAAATAGCATTCAGAGTCATATTATTTTAGGACACTTTTAGTATGAAAAGCAACTTAAACCATTTTAAATTTTTAGGACATATGACATTATGATATCATAAGTTAGCTTATAAATTCCTCAAATAGGTTTTACTTTTTTTTAATTTTTAAATATATTAAAATTTTAACTATTAATTCATTTCTCCATAAAGACTCAAATTAAATATATAAAGACGTTTTGTTTATTTTCTTCAAACTTCAAAATTATAGTTTTTTAAAAAGATCTGAAAAAGTTTAAGTTATTTATAGATCTCTACATAAGAACTGAAATTAGCAGACATTTGAAACTATTAAAAATGTTTTTTTAACTAAATTTAATACGAATGAAACCTGTTAAAAAATACTATAGACTTAATTATTTAAAAAAAACTATAATTTTTTTAATTATCACTCTACTTTAAAATTATGTTGGATATAATAAATAATATTCTGAATAATAATTGAAGAATTTAAAGAATTCGACACTATTGGCTTAAGTTGTTTACAAAAGTGATTTGGTAATTTCGTACATCTTTAAAATTTATTTGTTAAAAATCTCTTCTCTCTTTAAATTTATTTTAGATCCGAAGAACGAGGCCTTTCACGCAAACACATAATTGAGTCCGTTAAGGCCAGTTTACAACGTCTACAATTGCAATACATAGACATTGTTATTATACATAAAGCGGATACCATGTGTCCCATGGAGGGTAAGTACAAGCTTGACAGCATAAAATATTTTTTTTTTAAATTTTACTTTGCTCCCGTAGAAATCGTACGAGCCATGAACTACATCATACAGCAGGGCTGGGCCATGTATTGGGGCACAGCACGTTGGACTCAGGTTGAAATTATGGAAGCCTATACTAACTGCCGCCAGTTTAATTGTATTACCCCAATCGTCGAACAATCTGAATATCATATGTTTTGTCGTGAAAAGTGTGAATTGTACTTGCCAGAAATGTATAATAAAATTGGAGTAGGCCTAATGGCCTGGGGCCCACTATCGATGGCTCTGAGTGAAGCTCAAAATGGCGAGAAAATATTTCTGCCAAAAAGCTCATTCAAGACGAAAAGTCATAGTTATTCTTGGACTGAAGATGAAGTTCATAGGAATGTAAGTCGGGAAGAAAAAGTAAAGTTATTTGTTTATTGTCTTATTTTATTTTGTTCTTTTGAAGACTGCCTTATCGCCTCAGGGTAGTTGGAATAAGGATCGTTTAGAGGAAGGTCGCCGGCATTGTGATCGTCTAAAGGATTTAGCTGCTTTAGCTGAAAAACTTGGATGCACTCCATCTCAATTGTCAATAGCCTGGTCGCTGAAACATGAACCCGTACAATGCCTACTTTTAGGTGCCACTTCTGCTGAACAATTGCATCAGAGTTTGCAATCTTTGCAGGTAAATTGAAAAAGGGAAAAACAAAACAATAAAATATTTAACTGTCACCATCTTTTATGTGCATCCTTTATTAGCTACTGCCACGTTTATCGACCAGTGTTATGTTAGAGTTAGAACGAATACTTGAGAATAAACCGGTGCGACCGCCGATGATATCAACGCTAGCACTTCGGTGACAATCAGCCTGCCCTCAGGGGCCTCCTAGCCTTAGTGGCGGTGTCGCTGGCGGCAGTGGCATTGGTCCCTGTGGGCAAGATTCACCCAAAAACGATGAAGTTGCAGCGTTTTGCGGTGAGGACGGCGATGCTAAAGATGCCTCTAAACAAGGCTTTTGCGTTATTCAGTGACGAAAGGAGTCCTTAGATATTGATAATAAATTTATAAAAGCAATTAGTAGTAAAACTAGTTTAAGTAGTACCACAATGACAACAACAATAAGTAAACATGATTTACAACAGCAGCAGCAGCAACAACAGCAACAATTATTACTCTTACAACAGCAACAGCAGCAATTGCTGCAATTGCAACAACAGCAACAACAACAGCGTTTTTCTCAAAATACTACATACACTTTGGACAATACAAGTAGAGCATCACTGGGCTCGGTAGCAACGACTGCCACTCGTCGTTTAGATAGTATTACAACAACAACAACAATACCGAATACCTTACAAATTGATACATTGAATAATAATTTGGAAAATGACTTGAACGCAACTCTAATTTTACGCTCGCAGGTAAATAACAATAATGGCGATGTGGGCGAGGCACCGCCCGCCAAAACTCAAAAGAAACGTTCTCTTTTAAACTTCAAATCGTTTGATTTTCACATTAAATCTCTGTACAGTGGTTTACGTAATGGTTCTTCCAATCAAAATAAATCACATTCTCAATCCTCTAATTTAATGGCTAAAGATAGTAACAGTCGATGTGTTGACAGAAAGACTAAGATCTTAACAGCCGGCGTAAATGCTAATGGTAGTGAGCTTAACATTAACGAGCTACATCAGCATATACATCAGCCATACAATCGCATGCCTCCCTATCTGAAAATTGAATCAGTTGATAATGAAGAATCTGAAAATTTGTTAATCGATTATCCACAGTCGCCGTACTCGTCACGTCGCAACAGTTCCAACGATGACAATCGATCGAGTAGCCAACTGATACATCTCACCGGGGATGGCGGCGACCACCATCATTTACAACAGCCAACACCACATCGCTACGAAATGTCGCGTTCACAGGCCAGTTCTCCATCGCCGTATTTTCTGTCGCCGAATGCTTTCGTCTCATCTTCTCAAAATATAAGACGTTCGTCTACATCGGATATAATGTCCGGTAGTAAACGCAGCGCCTCTTCGTCGACCAGCAACAGTCGGCGACCGAGTACTTCGGATCTATTGCGCAAAGCACGAGAACGTCGTGGTAGTGAGACTCGTATGGGACGCAGTGTTTCGCATGGCGGTATTCCGCGTGGTGGCGGTAGTGGTGGTGGGGGAGCTTTTCGTGTGGGACCCGGTGTAGGTGGTCGGCGCACGAGTATGGCCTTTTAAAATTTCCTGTCATATTACCAACTCACTTTTTCCGTCTCACTTTCCAATCCAAATTAAATAAATCTTTATAAAAATGTAGTATCTATATTGAGAAAACACCTAAATGTTATTTATTTTGTCAAATAAATTAGTAATAATTACAATGTTGTAATCGTAATATAAAAAAACATTTAAAAAAAATGTAAGATTAACTTACAAAATAAAGTGCTTATGATTCGTTTATTTTTTATTCAATAAAATTAAAAACAATTATTTAATATTTATAAAAACAATTTAGTCAAATTTATATAAAGAAAAATCAAAAGAAAACTACGATGCATTAATAAAAAATTAATAAAAATATTCTTCTTAAGCTTTAAAAGTAATTTATTAAAAACTCTTAATAATAATAAACAAACAAAACATTTTTTGTAGTTGAGTAAGTCGAAAAATAAAAATTGTAAAACTTAAAAACAAATAAAAAAAAATTATAAAATTAAAAAATAAATATATCTAAAAATGTCTATTAAAAAATATACTCCCTTTTAGTTATTAAAAGTTTAATATTTAAATAAGAAAGTTTCTTTCATAATACATACATATTTAATTAGTTTGATTAATTTTTTTCCTGAAACTAAAAGCTTTCAAGACAATATTCATACTTATCTACTTATACATTATACTCGCATAATTCCTTTTTAACTTTATATACAATCGAAACTATCTATTTACATTATTAAATTACTTTTAGAAACATTACAAATATGAAAAATGTAAAAAATTTAGATAAACATTTAATAATGCGCTAATGATTTCAGCTTTTGAGAAAACAAAAGCTTAATACATTACTTGAAGCAATAAAGCACACTTTTTTAAGTTCTAGTTAAAAAGTTCAAAACTTTTTTTTTATTTTTAATCAAAATACCCTAAAACTTTGCAAATAAATAATTGTTAAATCTGACATCTTTGTGATAGTTTAACAGGCAATTTTCATGTTGACTTTTTATAGATTAACCCTCATATTTATAATAAGTTTTTGAGGTTATTCAAGGTTTATTGAACGAATTTTCACTAAATTTGTTTCATAAACCTTTGATAAATTTAAAAATTGTTTATAAATATGGCCATTAGAAGTTAGGAAACATTCAATTTGGACACATTTAAAATTAAACTAAATTTAAAAAATTTCTCTGGTGTGTAGCACCCCAAGAAATATTTATCTAAAACTCAACAAAGTATATTTATAAGTATATGTATATTGTTGGCCATAGTATGTGTACGTCTATAACAAATTGTGTTTTGCATATGCCAGTCTGTAGGAAACATTCTCACGTCTAAAATTCTTAGCTGAGTTAAATACATTTTTTCAATTTTGGCTTGTCATAAAAAGAAAACGTACAAAAAACTTATGAAAAGATTTGTATGATCTAAAAAAATTATTCCTTATCTACTTAATCGCATCAAATTCTAAGTCTAAGTACAGCTCCATTAGGAAACTTAATCATATTGTTTAGTAGAAAAAAACTATTGACAAGGATTAAAAAGTTTGTTAATTTTATTTAAAAACTTTTAAACTAACACAAATTAACTAAGTTTGATTCGGCTAGATTACAATACTAGTTTTGCGTAGCCAGGTAAATTTAAAAATCTTAACATAGACCTGTTGCTTTTAGGTACATTTGAAAAAAAATATAATTTAATTTTTTAACCAAAAATGTATGCAATTTAAGTTTTAACTTTTGACTCAAATATGTATGCAGAAATTAACTTAAGGCACATTTATAATGTAATCGTATTCAATCAGCTGATTGTTGTTGACTGTTGTGTGTAGTGTCAAATAAATGTCAAACTTTACTTATATTTGCTTTGATTTTTATGTTTACAACCAATTAAAAGCATTTAGAGAAAGTGAGGTAACATCTGTCCCACACGAAAACTAAAAGGCAATCAATGCCTGTTGTTTTTGCATTGTTACATTTGTTGTACCGAAGCAAATACTTAACCATACTAACATATGTTATGTTATGTTTGAGACACTTTGTAATATACTTTTTTTTTAAGTGTAATTTAATTTTAAATGAATTTTTTAAGTTTGAAATTTTAATTCAAAATGCTTTAACATTTACATTTTTGCGTAATGTAAAATAAGCACTCGAAAACAGAGACATGTTCAAGTCGTCGCACATAGGGGTATTTTGCCAATCTAGCCGGATATCACTTTTTTTGCTTATATTGCTTCTTAAAAGTTATTGAGTGCTCCTAGATCAATGAAACTTGGCAGAAATATGTGTCATGGTCATGGCTGGTAAAGCTTGAAAATAAAAAAAATCAGATTAAGGGGAAAAA